>JAWQFJ010013150.1:7500-75000 GCA_034096865.1 Theodoxus fluviatilis | reverse complement strand
TTTCTAAGGGATAAGTATTACTCAGACCCAGTCTGTTTCGGTCCAACACTAGACTGTATCTACACATTGTTTTTCCATAAAGTCGGCTCTGACCCTGACCTTACCAAGTATGTGTGTGTGTACGAAGCCATTGACTCTGCTCTGTGAACAACGCCGTGTCCGACGTTTGAACTTTTCTGTCTAACTTCCAAACCTTCGAGAAAAGGTCGCCGAGCAGAGGGACGAAAAAGAATGGCTGGTATGCCTTGGTTTTGTTTCATTGCTCGACAAACTCCCTTACTTCCTCATGCAGACAGCTAATGACAGGTATATTGGGAATGTGGAAGTTTTAGTCTCTTGCAGACTGTAAAACAGAAATATGTTCTCACGCAACATTTGAATCCGAGATGTATGTTTCTTCATGTCCGAGCAGTTGTATCAAGGGAAACGTTGTCTCCTGTATACAACATCCCAAGTGTTTCGTCATCTAGACCATGTTCTAAATGTGTGGTGCATCGATGATACAGTTTTGCAAGCCACCCAATGGGCATGACCCATACTCCTGCATCATCATCCAGTCGAATGATTGCAGACTGGTGTAAATCTAACAGTCATTGTCCAATGACGCGAGCATCCATACGGCCTGTGATGGGTTGGGCCAATTAAATTGTTTCATCGAGAGAAGTTTCACCGACTGCGAACAATACTGAAACCGTATCAGTGAAACAAAGTGTTTCTGTCTCGACAAACATTTCGGTTCCAGTAGCTATGGCAACGGAACTGCGTTGCCCCAACCTCATGGCTGTCATAAAAACAACGAGAAACAGGCATTAACTGTGAAACGTAGAACAAGACGCTCCATCTTCTCCACGTGCAGGCGTGCCAGTGTGGCCTCCGTGATGATTACGACATAAGAAAAGCGGAACGTTTAAGAGAGAGTCAGGAGGAGCGAGATCTCCAGCTTTAGTTTATTGAAATAACATTTCAAAAGCAACTGCGACTGTGCACGTGTGCATGTGTGGGTGGCTGTGAGAAAGGGATGTGGAGCTAATGGAGAGAGAGAGAGAGAGAGAGACAGACAGAGACAGAGAGAGAGACAGACAGACAGAGATAGAGATACAGAGAGAGTGAGAAAGAGACAGAGAGAGAGAGAGAGACAGGCAGAATGACAGACAGACAGATAGACAGGCAGAGATAGAGATATAGAGAGAGTGAGAGAGAGATAGAGAGAGAGATAGAGAGATAGAGATATATAGAGAGTGAGAGAGAGATAAAGAGAGAGAGATAGAGAGAGAGAGAGAGAGACACACAGAGAGAGAGAGAGAGAGAGAGAGCGGAGGGACACACGGACAGAACGGACGGTCATGAACAAAAAGGCAAACAGGTAGAAACAAACAAAGAGCAACTACGTCACGCACTCGGAAAGAGAAGGAAATGTGAAGGAAATCTCAAAACCTCTTCAAATGACATCTTCAAAAGTGTGAATTTGTTTTCTTTTAGTTGAATTCATTTTATCATTACAAATCCAAAACAAAACCAAAAAATTTCACAAGAAAGGCAGGACAAAGCTGTGTGGTCGTTTTCATGTGTCCTTATCGATACTTGTGTCGCTGTTTAGCTGGAGCTGACTAAATTGCGATGCCTAAATGATCGGATTAGGCTATAGTCGCTCCTCCATGCAAGGCCACACACGAGGGACAAACCAGGGCTGTTTGTTCAATAACTGGCCACCTAACTCTAGATTCGACCAATCTGGAGAGCGACAATTTGACCCCGCAACTAGGAGTGAGTCGCAATGTCCCACAAGCAAAAGTGAGCTGCATCCCATTGAAGTGGAAAGAGGCACCGGTTGTAAATGTAAATGTTGTTGCTGTGCCCATACGTTTCTCCTTGTTTGCTTCGATTACCTATCAGACTACTCTTTGCCACTGCACCGGCAAAGTCTGGTCCGGGGCTAAGGGTCCTCGCCTTTGCGGCGGTACGAATGTAAACAATAGTCATACGGCGTAGCATTCTGTGAATCCGAGTCAGTAGTGACTCAAGCGCAGTTCGCAATGAATGCGTAATAGACTTGACCCTTCGCATTACAGCATTGTGCCAAAAAATAGCTCGTTCTGGATACTATTTTTCCCACTTTTTACAGAAATCATTCAGATGTCAAAACTTGTTTCCATTTCGCCACAAACATTTATTCTATCGAATAAACGCTTGTTTATTTCCTCAACAAGCGTAATTTATGAGTTTTGTGCGAAATAGTCTTATAACTACTTTAACGGCGTATGTCATGGAGCAGAGTGCTATCCCACAAGCCTCTCGTGTGACCTCCTCATGACTATTCCGGACGGATTAGTTCCATCACGTGATATGAACTGTGCTAGAGACTCTTGCCGGCAGGCGAAGTCTCTAGTGGACTAGAATGACGGCGTAGATGCTATAGCTGCACGTCTCGGCAAGATAAGCAAGGTGCCCGTCTCCTCTATTCAGGAGTAAATAGGGCACCTGTAAAAAGAAATCAAGACATGTTACGTACTCTTTGACCCTTGATGCAGCAGAGAACTGAAATGGGGTTGACTGAAAATCTCAGAAATTTGGGAATGGCGCTTTCATCGGAGCATCCATGTGGTCTGTCAATCAGCACGGTTATTTGTCATAGAATATTAGCTTAATTAGGTAATCGATCCGTTAAATACAAAAATAACTGTGTAGTGTTACGTACAATATGCAGCTGTGAGCGAAAAAAGCCATCTACACAGCATGTACCGCTGCTTTTATTTTAACCGGTCGACACTATTCTCACTTCTCGTTTTATGGTCAGGTTTGTGCGAAAAAGTCTACGTATGCAGCAGGTACCACTTACTTTGCTATTATCACTCTGCAGTGTCCTCAGTGTTCGTTGTCTTGTAACCTGTGGCGAAAAAGCTGCCTATAAGCACGCATGACAATTAATATTACTTTTATGTATACCACTCTGCAATCCTCACTCTTCGTTTCACGGTCATTTGTAGGCGTAAATGTATGTGCGCTCAAACGCTGCCACTGCCTTCATTTTCAACCACTCTCCACCATCCCATGTTTTCGGTCTCCCATCAGCGATACCATCTGGCACCATGTCCTAAAAATAGCTCTTGCAAAACTAGAAGAGCAAGGCAGCAGGCCCTACGCCACACACTGCCGTCATGGTGTGTCTGCTGGTTGCGGTGCCGCCCAGACTCCATTCCCTGATGCGGCTCAGCCAGTACAACCTGAATCAGCAGCAGGGGCGGATGCTGAAAAGGTCTGTGCTCATTCGCAATGAATGCGAGAGCAATTCGCTGCATTTCCGTTTACTCGGTCATGCATAGGAGGCAGCCTCGCCTCGCGGATGCAAGAGGTTCCTGAGTAATGACGCTGTAGTCAACGGCAGAATGCTTCGAAAGTTTGAAGGCGAGGATATCCATTCGTCACCAGTGTCTGCATATCGACTCGACTGTCTTAACTGAGGTGGAAAGTCTTTAATAAAAGACGAGTCTGCGAATGTCGTAAAATTTGCACTGCTCCTGGCCTCAGGAAATGAACTGACTGTAATGCGACGAAAGATTTAACGAGCGTAGGACTATAAACTTTGAGGTACGCATGATGAGTATTGTAGAAAGGGGATGGGGAGGGTTTTGTAACTGAACATCAGATTAACACAAGACATGCTATGCAAACACTAACTTGAGGGAATTTCAGTCAACTCAGTGGCCAGACATGGACTAATGATGAACCGATAAGGTGGGCATTGTGCGGCTCCAGACGAATGTTACACCTGCATGTGATTTTTGCCGTGCGTGTCTCCGCTTTTACATGATAGAATCTCCAATGGAAAGGAAGGAAAATATTGCCAGACCCCGGTTGTGGTTCCTCAATTTTCCTGTCTGCCTCTCGCAGAGCTTTGGCTCTGTGTGTTTAGACAGTAATGTTGGGATCTTGAAAAGCGTCCACAATAAAACGTGTGGGTTCTCCATCATATGCACTTCATGCACAAAAATCTACGGGTACATCTATTTGATGAGTCAAATTGGGCTCATTGTTGGCAAATGGCCAGCTGCATGAATCTGCTTATTGCGCGCAAAGTATCCGACATGTTTCAGCATACACTACGAATAGTGTGGCTTTATTTAGACTCGGACCTTTACTGTGTGAACAACAAAAGCACACTAGTGTGTCGCTACTGCCGTCTTTTTCATTTCCTTGGAGCTGAATCCGCAATGATTAATTAATTCTAACTACTCACTTGCATATCAATTTTGTATGTTTTATCTTACTTCTCGTACTCCTGCTGCAAGACCTGACTCCGACACAAAAAAGACGCTGTGAATTCGACTCCAGATGTTTGCCATCCCTCGGAAAGAAAACAAGGATCCTGCTGAGATAATTACACCAAGACAACCGCCACTACTTCAGATGCATCATTCTTTATGTTATGGCCACTTGATGAGCAGGTAGAGATATGTAGGTGACCTCTCAGGTCCATTACAAACCCTAAATTGTGCTGCGATTCAGACATAATAGAGAACCTCAAAGCAAAGAGCCCTCCATGACCTTAAATAGTACCGAAGATCGTTTATATATGGTAAATTGGACATCATCACTTTGTGCATTTTGGGGATATTATTGCCATTGTGCGGTCACACGTCATTTACATCTCATGATATTTCTTGTCAGAGAGCATTTGTCCGACTTTCACTGTAACGAGAATACATGGAGACACGTAGATTCGTGACTATCTACGCTGTTGGTGCTGTGATCGCATCATAATGAGCTGGGTGGCTTATTTCTACGTGACCATTGCCAAGCGAACACATGTTGCTGTGTCTTCATCAAGGTAATCCATTGTGGCATGCGTGTCTTGCACACCGAAGATTCCTTGGAAGTCAAGCTCGTTTTTGGCACGAGCACAATTTGTTGACCGAAGGGACAAGACTGAGAACACTTTAGGGGAGTTATCTGAAATGACCACCGTTTTGTAAAAGCAGGACTTCTTGTGAAGAGGAAATATGACACAACTCAATGCTGACATTTCAGAGCCGCTTGGGAACACGTGCTCAAATTTCTTTGTAGGCAACTTCAAGTAAAGGCCTCTGACTGCACAGATAAAACAGCAAGACATTGTCTTCACTCCGGAGGCATCTACGAAAGTGGTCGAGTCTCTCTCCTCAGACGGAAAGGCATCCGACTGACCCAGACTGGTCTCTGAAGCGGACTAAACCAGTTGGCACCGGTAATTGGGGACTCGATCTGGTTGCGCGTGGGCGAATCATTCTACATCTGGTCGTAGGCGCCTGCGGTGTCCTCAGCAGGCGACAACCTCGGCAGCGATCCAGCCTTTTCTGCTGGGATTAGTCAGGACACGTCCGCCTTTCAGATTTGCCCTGTTTACAGACGTCCACACACAGGGAGTGGGACAACTTTCTAGGCGCGGTAGTTGTTGAAGCCTCGGTGACGTTACACCCGGGGTGCTGGCGCGGTAGTTGTTGAAGCCTCGGTGACGTTACACCCGGGGTGCTGGCGCGGTAGTTGTTGAAGCCTCGGTGACGTTACACCCGGGGTGCTGGCGCGGTAGTTGTTGAAGCCTCGGTGATATTACATCCAGGGTGCTGTCTTGGTAGTTGTTGAAGCCTCGGTGACGTTACACCCGGGGTGCTGGCGCGGTAGTTGTTGAAGCCTCGGTGACGTTACACCCGGGGTGCTGGCGCGGTAGTTGTTGAAGCCTCGGTGACGTTACACCCGGGGTGCTGGCGCGGTAGTTGTTGAAGCCTCGGTGACGTTACACCCGGGGTGCTGGCGCGGTAGTTGTTGAAGCCTCGGTAACGTTACACCCGGGGTGCAGGCGCGGTAGTTGTTGAAGCCTCGGTAACGTTACACCCGGGGTGCTGGCGCGGTAGTTGTTGAAGTCTCGGTGACGTTACACCTGGGGTGCTGGCGCGGTAGTTGTTGAAGCCTCGGTGACGTTACAGCCGGGGTGCTGGCGCGGTAGTTGTTGAAGCCTCGGTGGCGTTACACCCGGGGTGCTGGCGCGGTAGTTGTTGAAGCCTCGGTGACGTTACAGCCGGGGTGCTGGCTTGGTAGTTGTTGAAGCCTCGGTAACGTTACACCCGGGGTGCTGGCGCGGCTGCTGCAGCTTGCCATGTGGCCACTTTTGTTTCCATTGACTTTCAATGTTTTCATATATTTCTTTCCCCTCTGACAATAACGTTTCATTAATAATGACATTTTGCCTACAAACTTGTGTGTGTGTGTGTGTGTGTGTGTGTGTGTGTGTGTGTGTGTGTGTGTGTGTGTGCGTGCGTGTGGTTGTGTGTGTGTGCGTGTTTGTGTGTTTGTTTGTTTGTTTTGAGTGTGTGGACCACTTTTGAGTGTGTGCATGCACTTATATGGGACAATATGTGTTTAACTAAACATTAATGTTATGTATGACTCGACGTGATAGACCAAGAAAAATGTTATTGAACTGTTTTGTGTGAAATGTTATGACACACCTATTATGGACTCAAAAGCCATAAATCTACAACTTTCAACTTCAACACCCTTTAAAATACCCACACACATCCCCATCGTACCCGGCAAAATATCGACGGCATCGAACCTCTTTAGAGATGAATACTTGTAGTAACTCTCACATCTTCCTTTGATTCTACATGAGACAATATCGCAACGATGAATACTTGTAGTAACTCTCACATCTTCCTTTGATTCTACATGAGACAATATCGCAACGATGAATACTTGTAGTAACTCTCACATCTTCCTTTGATTCTACATGAGACAATATCGCAACGATGAATACTTGTAGTAACTCTCACATCTTCCTTTGATTCTACATGAGACAATATCGCAACGATGAATACTTGTAGTAACTCTCACATCTTCCTTTGATTCTACATGAGACAATATCGCAACGATGAATACTTGTAGTAACTCTCACATCTTCCTTTGATTCTACATGAGACAATATCGCAACGATGAATACTTGTAGTAACTCTCACATCTTCCTTTGATTCTACATGAGACAATATCGCAACGATGAATACTTGTAGTAACTCTCACATCTTCCTTTGATTCTACATGAGACAATATCGCAACGATGAATACTTGTAGTAACTCTCACATCTTCCTTTGATTCTACATGAGACAATATCGCAACGATGAATACTTGTAGTAACTCTCACATCTTCCTTTGATTCTACATGAGACAATATCGCAACGATGAATACTTGTAGTAACTCTCACATCTTCCTTTGATTCTACATGAGACAATATCGCAACGATGAATACTTGTAGTAACTCTCACATCTTCCTTTGATTCTACATGAGATAATATCGCAACGATGAATATACATCTTGGATGCATTAAGTGTTAAATTTACACATGGAAATTTTGGCACGTACCTTCCACATCATGATGCTGAAAATAACCATTGCAGCCTATGCCGATTCTATTTTGTTCTGTCATGAGTACCGACACATATACATGATTTCTACGTAGAACTTGTTCAAAACGCATGTGAATTCTTATCTACTCGACTCTCTCTACATATACCGCTTCTTCCAGATTTAGACTTGTTGAAGCGAACAGATTAGCATAAACCAGTGTAGTACTTCACTTCGGTAGTTCAGGGTTAATGATTATTAAGCGATTAGGTTTCACCTCTGACCTCTTTGACACGGCATGCCCGCGGAATGAAATCCATGACAGCTGCTGACCGCCTTCAGTGGAACTCTCTGCAAGGTCAACGCTCCATTGTGATGGAACTGGTAGAGCTGGGCGGGAATGGTGCTGATCTCCAAAAACGGGCCTGGAATATGATCGTGGACTTATTTGCCAAGTCTCCACAGTGCGTTTGCAAAGAGCAGACCGAAGCAAAAACGATTAATGCTCGTAGATTCAATGGATGATGTGGCAGCGTGCTTGTTCAACTTTGCATTCCATTGCTAACCGTCGAATGATAAGGAATTAACAACCACAACAACAATGACGACGATGATAATAGTAACAACACAACAAAGTATGCTTTTGCCGATACATCAAGAGCACAAATTCACACCTCATACACTGCTTCTCTCACACTGAGAGCTTATCTCAAAACAAGAGAAGGGAATACGTGCGTAACTCATCGTGGGTGAGGTCACTTTGGGAATTGGGCAATCTGTCTAAGGGCAGGAGTTGGGGAAAGTTCCAGTACGTCTCCAGCTGGTCACAGCAACACCCACTGTAAACGACTGCAGAGAGCCGCAGTGGCAAACAAACACACAGCAACACCCACTGTAAACGACTGCAGAGAGCGGCAGTGGCAAACAAACACACAGCAACACCCACTGTAAACGACTGCAGAGAGCGGCAGTGGCAAACAAACACACAGCAACACCCACTGTAAACGACTGCAGAGAGCGGCAGTGGCAAACAAACACACAGCAACACCCACTGTAAACGACTGCAGAGAGCCGCAGTGGCAAACAAACACATCTTGGTGCAGCCGTCACGTTGCCTGGAATTCCTGGCTTACTTGAGCGGCCCACCGTGGCTTGCGTGGGATACTGGAGGGTGAGTAAGGTGTGCCCTGCCTCTCCAAGAAACGCCAGGGAGAAGTGGGGTTGTAAGCACTGCTTGTTTTTTTGCACCGACTGACTTCACAGAACAAAGAACCCAAAATGGTTTTCTGGTTTGTTTTTTCCTCTCCTGTGTGAAGAGTCGTAATGTATTTATAGTTCAGTGGCTATCATGGAGTCAAAAGTATTACATATACGACTTTAAACCATACACCCCTCAATATACTTCTACCACACTCATCCCCATCCCACAATGCAAAAAAAAAATCGACCGCATCGAAACTATTTTGAGAGAGGATTATTTGCAGTAACTCCAATATTTTTTTTAATTCAACTTGAGGCAATGTTGCAAAGATGAACATACACATTGCGTGTGATAATACATGTGGAAATTTTGGCACATAAAAACACTACAGCCTAGCTATGCCGTGGTATTCTGTGTTGAGTAGATGTCATGTTCCAAGCTGTTTCGAGCTGTGGAGCTACTGGCTAGAGTTTCACATAGCGCATCATTTAGATTGTTGTCACCTGGAAGAGAGATTGTACTTAGCTGCTGCATGGTGCGTAGAATGATTTTGTTACCGTGCCTGAAATATTCCCGAGATGTAAGGTTACGTCAAGGAGGAGGAGGAGGAGGAGGAGGAGGAGGAGGAGGAGGAGGAGGAGGAGGAGGAGGAGGAGGAGGAGGAGGAGGAGGAGGAAAAGGAGGAAAAGGAGGAAAAGGAGGGACACCGTAGCTTGACTGATCTTGCTCTTACTTTCATAGGTTATCGCGAGAAATGGCCTTTTACATAGGGCGTCTCTCAGCGAGCAACTAAACAGTCCAGTCGAGTTGGCCAAGTGCGCATGTCATGACGTCATTCGCTGAAAGTTGGTTTAGCTCAACTTTAGTTCATCAAAATGGCTGCCACCTCTATGTTTTTTTCTTTACGTCTTCCTTGATTGTGATGAAGAAGGCCTTCTGATGAACGAAGGGCGCTCCAAGATGGTTGCCTTGTACCGACAACCATTGCGCATCATTCCACGGGTCCAGGGATGCATGGGTGTCGTGGAAAGAACGGATAGCCGCACATTTTCCAGCACTTTCCGCGTGTCACCACCAGTGTTTGACGCATTGCATGACAGGATTGCAATGCAGTGAAACACAAGACAAATAACTTCATAATTATGTAGCCAATGCAACATGTACTCTTTTTTTCATTTTACCCCACCTCTGGTTAAGCAGCGAAATATTATCCACAAAAAAGCAAAGTCAAAGAAAAATGTGACGTGCTTCAGCTTTTTACCGACGAACTCCTCCTCCTTCTCCTCCTCCTCCTCCTCCTCCTCCTCCTCCTCCTCCTCCTCCTCCTCCTCCTCCTAATCCTCCTCCTCCTAATCCTCCTCCTCCTAATCCTCCTCCTAATCCTCCTCCTCCTTCTCGTCCTCCTCCTCCTCCTCCTCCTCCTCCTCCTCCTCCTCGCCATCGCCATTGCCATCGCCATTGCCATCAACATCGCCAACACCATCATTATTAATTCTCATTGCACCATTTGCAGTTTCCGGGGCTACCTGTGGTTCTGAATGCCAGTGCTGGCTGCTCACCTCGGAGCCATCCTGGGCGCTATAACCTACGTCGTGATGATCGACATACACTGGCCTCGGCGAGAGTGCTACAACCTGGACGTGTGAGCGTTGACAAGCATGAGTAAGTGTGGCCATGTGTTTTGCAAGCGTGTGCGTGAATTACTATGGTCTGCCTGCTTGCCCATCCGTCCGTCTGTACGTCCGTCCGTCCAAACGTGTCTGCCGGCCTGCGTGTGTGACTGCGTGTGTGACTGCGTGAGTGACTGCGTGTGTGACTGCGTGTGTGACTGCGTGAGTGACTGCGTGTGTGACTGCGTGTGTGACTGCGTGAGTGACTGCGTGTGTGACTGCGTGTGTGACTGCGTGAGTGACTGCGTG
This sequence comes from Theodoxus fluviatilis, assembly GCA_034096865.1. Lineage (NCBI taxonomy): Eukaryota > Metazoa > Mollusca > Gastropoda > Cycloneritida > Neritidae > Theodoxus > Theodoxus fluviatilis. Next base: position 64,509 of record JAWQFJ010013150.1, on the reverse strand, counting down.
TGTGACTGCGTGTGTGACTTCGTGTGTGACTGCGTGAGTGACTGCGTGTGTGATTGCGTGAGTGACTGCGTGTGTCTGAGCCTGTCTGCGTGTGCGATTATTTGTGCGCGTGTTTGCTTCTGTGTGTGTGTGTGTGTGTGTGTGTGTGTGTGTGTGTGTGTGTGTGTGTGTGTGCGTGTGTGTGCGTGTGTGTGTATGTGTGTGTGTGTGTGTGTGCCTGTGTGTGTGTGCGCGCGCGTGTGTGCGTGCGTATATATGCGTGCATGTGTGTGTGTTGCGTGTGTGCATGTGCATGTGTGTTTCGTGTGTGCATGTGCCTGTGTGTTGCGTATGTGCATGTGTGTGTGTTGCGTGTGTGCATGTGCCTGTGTGTTGCGTGTGTGCATGTGCCTGTGTGTTGCGTGTGTGCATGTGCTTGTGTGTTGCGTGTGTGCATGTGTGTGTGTTGCGTGTGTGCATGTGCCTGTGTTTTGCGTGTGTGCATGTGCCTGTGTGTTGCGTGTGTGCATGTGCCTGCGTGTTGCGTGTGGGCATGTGCCTGTGTGTTGCGTGTGTGCATGTGCCTGCGTATTGCGTGTGTGCATGTTCCTGTGTGTGTGCATATGCCTGCGTGTTGCGTGTGGGCATGTGCCTGTGTGTTGCGTGTGTGCATGTGCCTGCGTGTTGCGTGTGTGCATGTGCCTGCGTGTTGCGTGTGTGCATGTGCCTGTGTGTTGCGTGTGTGCATGTGCCTGTGTGTGTGCATGTGAGTGGTGTGTGACTGGTGTGTGCTTGTGCGCGCGCGCGCACGTGTGTGTGTGCCTGTGTGTGTGTGTTTGCGCCTGCGTGTGTGTGTGTGTGTGTGTGTGTCTGTCCGTGTGCCCGTGTCTGCCTATTTGTCTACCAACATGGCGTCCAGGTCTGTCTGAACTCGTATCTTTCTACCGCAAGTTTTACTTCTCTACTTGCCTGTGTGTCCCCTTGTCAACTTTTTACTCATATTTCAGCTGCGATGCGAGCATGTGTGTAGTGTTGGGATTGTGTAGTTTTTACTGTGTTTGCAACTGCAGTCGAGTGTCGAGATACTCGATTATCTTTCACAATATGTCCATGCACGAGTTGTTTTCTGACCACAGGACGTCAGACGTGGACGAAATGGATGCTCATACCACGCTGGAGCTCCCCCAGTCTGCACGCAAGGACAACTCGGTCGGCGGACGTACGTGCCAGCACATGCAGCGTCGTCATCAACAGAGTTGATCAAAACCCGGGGAGTACACAAGGTTAGAGTTGCCTCCCTTACACTGAGTTTCGAAACTAATGCTCGTTTCCTACAGGATATCTATAGGAATCCAAAACGTTAGGAGATGAGCGCTCACGGCGAGCGTTCGAGTGTTCTATTTCAAGTAGGAGGAAAGCTTGGGGCTTCGCCAGTGCTCGCTGTGAATGCTTGTCTTGAACTGTTTCATACCAATCGAATCGAACCGCTATCCTCGGGAGAACGCGGTGCTGGTGTACTAGTCCACTAGAGACTTCGCCTGCCGGCGAAAGTCTCGAGCACAGTTCATATCACGTGATGGAACTAATCCGTCGGGAATATTCATAAGGTCACACGAGAGGCCTGTGGGATAGCATTCTGCTCCCTGACATACGCCTTTAAAGTAGTTATAAGACTATTTCGCACAAAACTCATAAATTGCGCTTGCTGAGGCGATAAACAAATGTTGAAATGGAAACAAGTTTTGACATCTGAATGATTTCTGTAAAAAGTGGAAAAATAGTATCCAGAACGAGCTATTTTTGGCACAATGCTGTAATGCGAAGAGTCAAGTCTATTACGCATTCATTGCGAACTGCGCCAGAGTCACTACGTCGGCTTCACAGAATGGGTGTACCCTTGCTTCCAAACAGCGTGTGACTCTGCAGCACGAAATGCTCGAGTTGTATTGTGCCTGAAGAGAAATCAATTTACATCTAAAGTTTTTGGGTAGGTGGCGTGGATGTGGATTTTGAGATCTTTGTAAAAAAAAACTAATCAGTAGCGAATGTTTTTTTACACTCTGAAGACTTATGTGTTGTTGTTGTTGTTGTTGCGTACCTGGGCTAAATATTCCCAGGATCACCCAAGTGGGTGAGATGATTGCGTGTTTGATTGTTTTTGAACACCCCGCCATATAGGCAGCCACACTCCGTCTTCAGGGGATTTGATCTCTGTCTCCAGAGAATGCCAGTTGTTGTGCTAGGAGCTTACCACGGCTGAAGATAATCCCCACAAAACAGTACAACATAACAACATTTTGCTGTAGCCTTGGTTTTTGGTTGGAGTCAACAAATACCAACAGCCTTTCCCAAGGCAAAAGACTTATGTAATCTGTAGCTTATCAAATTGGCTTTACAGTGCATTTTAATGTAACTAATGTCGTTTTAAATAACTAAGAGTGTGTTCTAATTTGACTGAGCTCTCAGGTCACCACCACCTCCTCCACCCCCCACCTCCACCCCCCACCTCACCCCCAACCCCCACCTCCACCCCCCACCTCCACCCCCCACCCCACCCCCAACCCCCACCTCCACCCCCCACCTCCACCCCCCACCTCCACCCCCCACCTCCACCCCCCACCTCCACCCCCCACCTCCACCCCCCACCTTATCGCCCACCTCCACCCCCCACCTCCACCCCTCCTACCCCCAACCCCACCCTCCCAAAAATAAAACAACAAAAAACCACTTTGATTCCCAAGGATACACGATTTAATTTTAACTCGGTGCAACTTTCATCAAACAATTTCAAAGTCGGTTTTCACTGTCTCAGAGTGCATGAAATGTTCTTTTAGAAACACAGCTCAACTCAACATCGATCGATTACTGTTCATGTGCATTCCAAAACAAACAGCACGAATGAATCACACATTTGAATAAGTCATTCATATTGCAAACTGTTTATTTTGATGTTGTAGTCTATAGTACTGACTCGTTTCGTTTCAGGTGCTGACAATCCGAGTTTTGACGGCGATACAAAGTCGACCACGCATTTCTAGCACAAGGCTTGGATTCGCCTCATCATTCACTCGTCGAATTGTCTGAGTTGTCCACATGGGAAATCCAAAGTGAACAAGCGCATTACAAAGTATGTGTGGAGGTGTTGTTTTACCCACAGTTTACACATGAGGATGCTGCTTGGATGAATGAAACTGCTTGGACACCGTGCCAAAGGATGTATTGTGATGAATTCATATACAACCAAACATTTACATTTTCATTTCTGATATAGCTAAGTCACAGATAAATATGAATGCTTGGTATTCATTGTGCAGACGAAAGACTTTTTAAGTGTAAATACAATATGTATACGAGCAAATGATGTCACAGAGTTACGAATGAATGAACGTGAACTTATGAACAAATGTGAACGAATGAAAGGATGTGAATAGACGGGTGCACTCGTGATTGACAAATGTATGACACGCATGAAAGACTGCAAGGATTTCAGTCAAATGTTCACACATTAAACTGTAAGAGTGAATATATTGTCGATACCATCCCGGGAGGGTGAAGACTCTACAAATGACACAATTTGCATAGGGAAGAATGAATACATGCACGTGAATGATGGATGAATAAATACGAATGAGTGGACAGTGGATGACGGAAACCGAGTCAATGGTTTTCAAATCTGCAAATTTAAGAAATGACAAACCTGCCAGCATACGCATTGGTTAATCAGATGGTGCAAGGTGATTATAGTAAAACATTTGCATAACTTGACACTATCAATTTCAAAACGTGTTTATGTTGTGAAGATTCTAGATCTGGAAATCTAGGGTTAGGTATAAAAGGAGCGACAAAGCGAGAGAGAGACAGACACGACCGAGACACGAGTCAGACACGAGCAGCAGATGCGACAGTTAAGGTAAGAGCTTAACTTTGTAAGGAGCGAGTCCTCTGCGACACTGTGCGTAGAGTGAAACGAGTACGACGACACTACGTATTGTCACCGCTGTGTATTCAACCAGTGCGTGAATAAAGTTTATCGAAAACGGCCCCCAGCGTGTTGTACCTTCGACTTCCCAGCGCAAGCTCGGAGAACCCCCGTACAACGAGAGAAGAGTGCAACATTTACAATAGGTGGTACTCATGGCAAGATACATAATTATTGTTTAGGTTTGCAGGAAGTATTATTTTGGTAATCTGAGGACTGGAGTTGTACAAATGTTTGACTTTTTGACAATGCGTCTATGCAAGAAGCTTTTAAAAGAAATTATCGTGTATTTGGTACCAACCTAAGACTGTGTCACTACAGTGGGTCGAACTTGCCACGTGACTTCGGCCTGCTGATGTCATTGATACTAAGGTAGTTCAGTGCAGATTAAGACCTGTGAAAAAAGGAGCATACTATTTGCTATTTTATGAGGGAAGTTTTAAAATGTTTAACGTCTGCAATCGCACCAACACCACTCTCAATGTGGCCGGTAAGGAATTTACGATTGATCTAATGTCATGTTTTATTCTGCTTAAAATGTGACATCTTTCCATATGTTACATCACGGACCTATCAAGCTTTTCTAGGAACATGTGAAAAGTTGTGACGGAGCAAGTTAATTATTTTGTTGTCTGTGCCTTTTGATTTAACACGAACGTTAGGTTTTAATGGTGTAAAGGATGTATGCATATCGGTGTGGGGTGTCCAATCACAAGTCAACAGTCACTACTGAAGTTTGCGATGGGAGGTTTTAAACTGTTTGCTATTTACGCTGTTTTTTAAATCTGTACTTTTGTACATTCAAATTGTGCGTGATGCTGCGAACAGTTTTTACCCATACCCACTGGTATTTCATCTCTCGTGTGAGGACGACAAATGACTATACTTCTTTCATACTTATATAAATTTCCTAATATTTAAATACATTTTAACTTCAAAAAGTATTAAGTCGTCTGCGTGAAACTTTAATGGGTAATGAATTGTGAAAAGGTCATTGTTGACAATAAACCCACTTTTGAGGTATAACCCTGCGGTTTGGATTTGTTTCTGTACTGTCGTCATGCAAGCAAAACAAGCTCGACGTAAGTGGACAATAATATATTCGGCTCGTGAATTGCAGCAATGCGTGAGTCTTCATGCGCCATCCATGCCATCTTGCAACTAGAAACATCGCGCAATGATGAGTGACACTGATCAAATTCCAGGATCACGCGTTTTCGTCATAGTCATGTGGTATTCACGTTTTGCGTTGTGTTTTTTACCTGAAACATCTGAACATTTTTCTGAAAATTTCGTATCGTGACAAAATCCTCCCAACGGCTTATGAAAATTCACGGATGAATTACAAACACGATACGTTCAAATTTATGTTGATATCGATAATTGCAGGGGGGGGGGGGGGGGGGGGGGGGGGTTGGGGGATAGGGGGGAGCTATCATACACCATGACTCGTATGAATCAGTGGTGCATAAAATTGTACATTAATTTGATTGCACGAGGGCAACTGATGTACAGTTTCAAAAAGCTGTTATACTCCGCTTGTTCAGGAGGCGCAGCGATTCAAAGCGCTGCTCAGCGCTGCATGTGATTCACTCCTAAAATCAATTTTGGGGCGTGATTCACTCAGCGCTGTGCAGCGCTTTGAATCACCAATCCGACGTGATTCAGACGATTTTGCATCACATTCAAAATGGCGTCTTCAATCCCGCACTGGCCGTCGATGCGTAAAATAACCCTCAGAAACATCATTTTGGGACTGGAACGGGCTTTATTTGCCCCAAGCGCTCTGTATGTGCGAGTAATGGCAAGAAAGGATGACACAGTAGTGGACTTCATTCATACAGAATACATTTAAACGTGCATAAACGATGTCTGTGGCAAAGAAAACACTTCCTTCGCGTCTATCAACACAGCATGGGGCGCAGAAGATTTACCTCCCCTTTAACAAGTGAAGCGCTGCACTACATCTTAGGTGTTCAGGAGAGGCAAAGAGCGCTCAATTGCCAACATGAAGCGCTCATGCAGCGCGTTGTACTCCTGAACAAGCCTACTGTGGACCAGTGCGCTGCCACTGCAAGACGCACACAGTTATTTCCCTTTAACTACGTGCGACCTTTATTTCAATATTGTCCAGTGTTTTACCACAGGTCATTCCCCATATTTTCCTCTTCTTCCACTCCACCGCTACGGGGAACGCGATTCGTAAGAGGCGAATGACTAGGGACACCGTGACTTGATTTGCGTTTACTTTAAACTGCTCTAGTGATTTTCGTGCTTATTGGCCTTACGTACATAGCCTTCAAAGGCTGATAGGTCGTAAAACGCCATCCATCGATCCATCCCTACTGTGCACAGCAATCTGACTCGTCATAATCTTCACAAACGCCCAACGCTTCAACAAGCAATGGAGCAGTAGTACGAGCTACGATGCACATCCCTGCTTCAACCCACCCCATTCCACCCCCATCACATTTTCTGTCTGTGTCTGTGTGTGTCTCTGTGTGTGTGTGTGTGTGTGTGTGTGTGTGTGTGTTTCTCTCTCTGTCTGTGTGTGTCTCTCTCTCTTTGTGTGTCTCTTTCTCTCTCTGTGTGTGTGTCTCTCTCTCTGTGTCTCTCTCTGTGTCTGTGTCTCTGTGTGTCTGTGTCTCTGTGTGTCTGTGTGTCTGTGTCTCTGTGTGTCTGTGTGTCTGTGTATCTTGTCTGTCTCTGTGTGTCTCTGTCTGTCTCTGTCTCTTTGTCTCTGTCTGTCTCTGTCTCTTTGTCTCTGTCTGTCTCTCTCTGTCTCTCTCTCTGTCTCTGTCTCTTTGTCTCTGCCTCTGTCTGTCTCTTTGCCTCTGTCTCTCTCTCTCTGTCTCTCTCTCTCTCTCTCTCTCTCTCTCTCTCTCTCTCTGTCTCTCTCTCTGTCTCTCTCTCAATCTTAAGAAATATCATTCCAAAGAAGTCAAGACTTGTTACCTAGAATCTAGAAATAGATACAAAAAGCTTGTCAAAGAAAATAAAAAGTCCCATTTCGCCGAAATGCGAAATACATTGCCAACAAACTTCAAAGATTCACAAAAATTCTTATCTCTAGTAAAGAAATCGACATGGCGTCATATCCAACAACCTGAAATTGACATAGAGATATGGAAGACTTATTTTGAAAGAATGTTCCAAACTGAAGACAGCCTTGAACATGAGCATACTCAGGAGATAATACACCATGACTTATTAGATGCAGAAATAAGCTGTGAGGAAGTAAAACAAGCCATGAAAAAAGTAAGTGCTTCGAAAGCTCCAGGTCTAGATGGACTACCCGGAGGCTGCCTCAAAGTAGCTTCTGTAAAAATAACCCCTTTCTTAATCAAATTATTTAATACCATGTTTGAAACACGTTGTTTTCCTGAATCTTGGTCACGCTCAATCATTATTCCAATACACAAAAAGCGTGATATCCTGAAGTCAGACAACTACCGAGGCATTTCTTGCCTGTGCACCATGTGTAAGGTATTTACAGCAGTCATAACAAGACGGCTGCAGTCATGGCTAGAACAAGAAAACACAATATGCGTGGAATAGGCAGGATTTCGTGCTGAACATTCTACTATTGACCATATATTCACTCTTTATGCGATTGTACTAAAACATGTGTATGGGGAGGGTCAAGGCAAATTGTATGTCGCTTTGTTGACTACAGAAAGGCATTCGACTCCGTCAACAGAAAGGAACTGGAAAAGCATGGGGCTGTCAACAAAATTTACTTTACTGTTAAAGGCAATGTACAAAAGTATCCAGGCATGTGTTCGTTGGCGACATTCACTGTCGGATTACTTTGACTGTCAGGCCGGCGTGAAACGGGGCTTCAGGGTCCCCTTCCATTTTTTCTACGTATATCAATTCTGTTGCGAATTGTGTAAAGGTAAAAGGTAAAGGTGTGGTTTTTTATAGCGACTTACACCCTTTGTCTGGGTCTCCAACCGCTTACACTTTACCCCCTGATCACTGGGCATCTTGATCAATCCTCACTGGTACCTCACAACAAACATAGTGACAGACATTTAAGACTCACACAGTCAGGTACCAGCACCAACTCCGCTCCCTGGGGAGTATTCCAACCCGATGCTGGCGCTTGGCCACATACAAGGGTTAATCGCACTACGTTTTTGCCAATATTGCCCTCACAGGTACCCGGTTTTACTCCTGGGTGGGGAGAAGCAATGCGAGTTAAGCATCTTGCTCAAGGATGCAACTCTGGGAACCGCGCAGCTTCGAACGCCGTACCCACTGGCCGCAAGCGACTGTAGGTCCAGCGCGCTAACCACTCGGCCACAGAGCCCCACGAGAAAAGGGTAGACATGGAGTACAACTGATACCTGGAATGGCGGGACTATTTCTGCTATTGTTCGCATATGATGTTGTATTACTTTCCACCACACCAACTGGCCTTCATAATCAAATCAGCAATCTTGTACATGTGTCCAAATCTCTTAATCTGACTGTAACATGGTACTCCGTAAAGGTGGTCATCTTTCTTCAGGTGATTGATGGTATCTTGAAGGGAATAGACGTGAGGTAGTAAATCAGTATAAATACCTGGGATTCCTTTTCACGACGAAAATGTCCATTGATGCCTCCCTAGAAGATGTAACCATCAGAGGAAAGCAGAAGGGAGTAAATGTGCTCAAAACATTTGTGGAACCTCCAGAGTACAAAGACTACTATATTCACTAAACTATTTGATGCACAAGCACAACCAACTCTGCTGTATGGCTCGGAAATATGGAGGACGAGAAATGATGCGACGGTTGAAAAACCTCATACCTTTTTATGCAAGAAGTTTTTAGGATTAAGCGTGAGAACGCCAAATCATATGGTCTACGGAGACCTTAGAGGGTACCCGCTTTCAATTAACAGCTGCATAAAGGCAATGAAGTATTGTTACGGGGATCCACAAAAACGAAATAAAAACAGGTCCCGGGTTCTTACAAGTATTTATGTTCAACATAAAAATACTCGTAACAGTGGTAGAAAAGGAAAAAAAGTTACATTCGTATATGGATCAAATCACAACATCCTAAATAACCCAATCTGATAAAATCTCATCTACTCTTCACATACTCAAATCCCAACGGGAAAAATAAAAAAGCACAAGTAAAATTTCGGTCCGCCTTCTTGAATAAAAACATAAAATACATAGGTCAGCCCTCGACAAGTTAAATGCTATCGACCCGTGTATAAATATCGCACCAACCTTCACCAACACTGCCCGCTCTCTCTCTCTCTCTCTCTCTCTCTCTCTCTCTCTCTCTCTCTCTCTCTCTCTCTCTCTCTCTCTCTCTCTCTCTCTGTATATATTATACAAAAAAGGTTTTCGATATGTTTATGTTCTTTTTAGGATGGGATTCAGCGATCTGTTCACGCATAAATACAGATTTGCTACGGAGCGAGCTGATAATGCTTACTTATGTCCAGCTTGCTATGAAACAGACGAAAACGAACAGCATTTGTTACTTGAATGTCCTGCCTATGAAGATCTCAGACGAATGTATATACGCAGGTTGATGACGAATACATATGCCTTTGATGTTAAGGTACTCCTGTCGCTGGAGGAGCCTAAGGCAGTACGAGCGGTTGCAACGTATTTGTATAATGCATTCAAGAGAAGAAAAGAAGCTGTTTCTATTGCTATGGCCGAAGAGGCATATTATGTGTAATTGTGTTGTGATGGGCCGGTGGCCTAACAAAAATAAACCATTCGTTCGTTCGTTAGTTCGTTCTCTCTCTCTCTCTCTCTCTCTCTCTCTCTCTCTCTCTCTCTCTCTCTGCCCGTCTCTGCTGTGTGTGTGGGGCCGATCTCTATTCTCTGTCTTCTTGCACTCTCTTATATAACCATCTTCTCACAACCAACTCACGGCCTATTTTTACTCACCACAACTCATTCCTCAGAGCAAACACCGCTCATCACCTTGTGGCAGAACTCAACTTCCACTCACCCTTCATTCAAACCTTATACTGCTTTTTGGACTACCAACCTCACCCTCAATGCACCAGAAAAAACCAACTCTCTTTCTCTCTCTCAGGTGAGATACGTCCAAAACCCTATTTCCCCATTACAAGTATTGGTTGAAACTAACTAGAATGAGTGTAGATAGGCTACCCAAACAAGCTTATGTGATGCTGTTAAAGTGTACTGTCAGAGGAAAACAAAACTGGGCAGAATCTGTAAAGATACATCTCAGTAATCTTGGATTTGGATACATGTGGATGAATGGTGACGTAGGTGATGAAAAACGCTTCTTGACGGATATCAATCAACGACTGAAAGGCTGTTACTTTCAAGAGTGGAACAGCGAGAACTTGAACAGCCTAAGATACAAATGGTATTCAACTTTTAAGCACAATTGGGAATTGGAAGAGTGTCTAAACTTCCTTGACATAAAGACATTCCTAGATAGTTTCATTCAATTTTAGATACGGAGTGAATGATTTACAGGTCTACAAGATGTACTGTTACGATCAAGACCTACTGTGTCCATTTTGCAAAGAGAGAGAGGATGAGGCACACTTTCTGTTGACTTGTAAAGCTTATGACCACTTATGGGGAAAATATATTGTTCAGTACTTAGATAAAATACCAAATCCAGAGGTGTGTGCACACCTCTTGCAAGGAAAAGGCCAGAAAAAACCAAGAGCAGCTTTCAATATTAAAACAAAAACAAAAACTGTCACCAAAAGAGGCCATTCTCATTCATGATATCAACATTGATCTGTGTGAAATAACCGTTTAACTATGCTGTTTTCTAAAACTGTTATAATGTTGTTTTTTCTTTCCTTTTTTGTATTTGCAATGGGTTGATGGCCTAGCAATAAAATTCAGTTCAGTTCAGTTCAGTTCTCTCTCTCTCTCTCTCTCTCTCTCTCTCTCTCTCTCTCTCTCTCTCAAATGCTTTCTCAAATAATGCTTGAAACAAAGACTTGGTGATTGTTCCCACTAAGAGTGGCATGGAAAATTGAGCGAAAGTGATCGTTTATTGACCTGTAGCTCCTTCAAAAATCAATGGATACAGAGCAATAAAAGAATGAGCTGAAAATAAAGAAACTTATATATTCATTTAAGCGATTTCGGCTAGGTATAAATGAACTGACAGTGAACGGTATGAAAGTGACATCAGTTTGCATTGTCCATTTTGTACAAATAGCGTTCAGAACGAAAGATACTTTTTGGAAGAATGCCAAATGTATGTTGATATTAAACAGAAGTATCTGATACCATATTCAAACACGGCTAAATGTAGGCATTTTTCCCCTTGACGACAGGAGCGTAGAAAGGACACGAAATGACGCTATGTACATCCGTTATGCCCTAAGGAGGAACAACGATAATATTAACATGTAAGCCAGTCAATCACAATGCTATTGATACAAACAAGCCTGTCAGTATTACACCAGATTGTACCCTTGTGACGGACCGATGGCCTACGCAATGTCTTAACTCTCTCTCTCTCTCTCTCTCTCTCTCTCTCTCTCTCTCTCTCTCTCTCTCTCTCTCTCTCTCTCTCTCTCTCGCCCCCCTCCCCCAACCCTTTACGCATGTTGGCATGTTAGTATTTTACGATCACAATGCACAAATAATACACTCGCACAAATGCACATAAATACACCGGAGAGAGCGTGCAGCACTAAGGACAGCGCATATGCGATTGCAGCTCCCTCCTGGCTGAGACAATGTCCCAGAGCCCCATTCTACGCCATCTTCGTCCTTTGTCTCTGTTCATGCATGGCGCTGTGCGTTGCACTTGGAGCATCCCGTCCATTTGAACGGCTCGTGATGAGTGTCCAGCCAATCGCTCTGATCTTCCGTCATGTTTATGCGCCCACCCGTCTCCAGACCTAATCTCGGGCGCTTCGCTTCTTTGATAGGATTACTGGGTCTCAATAAACATCAGAACTTTGTCAAAGTCAATGGGACGAAGCGTTTGGGGAGGTTCAAAGTCACGACAGAGCCGTCTCGCGTGCGTGCGGTCTCGGCTAAGCTCGCGTGATCGCGTGCCGTGTCACGTGTTACGGCCTAATCACGTCTGATAGCTCCGCCACAAAAAGTAGTGCACCCACCGAACTTAGCTGAAAGTACAACTGACAGCAGAACTGTCCGATGATTGTTGCTTTTAGTCCGATGCCTTTGAATACAGTAAAAGATGTGTCGTTCCTTCGCCGCACGATGAGATAGCGAATTGCTGAAACTACAGCATAAGTCCGTGGCAGTTTGCACAGCCTGAAAACAAAGAAGAGAAACAAGGCATGAACTCTACTTTTTTTCCCTTTCACTTCGTTCTCTACAAACAGTAAATGACGTGCCTCTCCTTCCCATTATGGGAACATGGCAAAACTATCGTTTTTAAAAATATAGCAGCAACCTGGGAGAGAAAATACTGATGACATTTCCTTTTTGTTCAGTCTGAAAACAAAACTTACAAAAAGGTTTAAGGCATTTGATCATTCACTCATTAAGCACATAGCGATGTGGTCAGGATCGAAATATATTTTTTTTAAACGTTGGCTCTAAACCGGAGTGAGAGGGGACGAGATTCCCCGAAGTGGTCTGAAGCACGATATCATTGCAACTGCTACTCGCAGTCTGGCGACGATCGGAAATGGAAATGTCCGAGACACTTTCTTTTGCAGCATGATATTCAAAACGTAGGAACAATTATCGTTTCTTAGTAAAAGTATCCGGTTTGCGGGAACGTTTGTTTCAGTATATGAGTGCGGTATGTTCATACTCAAGGCAAATTTTCAAAATAGACTTTTACCGCAAGTCGCCGTAGTGCAATGCTAATGACATCAGATGATCTCGAGCTGAATGCTTTGGGCGTCCTCGACAACAATTTAACAAACACAGTATGTGTCCACTGCAAAGAAATGTTCAACAATGGAATGTTCCATAAGTCCCAGTTCTATCAAAATTTGTCAAAACAAAGTGAAGGCACAAAAGGATTTTGCAAACGTCTCATGTGTTGCCCATACGCATATCAAAAAGGAGTTATGATTTCATGGTAGTAAATGGTAGGGAAAAGATTGTGTCCTTATCTTTGAGGAACATCCTATCAAAGTCTTATCATTCCGTCTTTCTTATGTCGCAATACTTCTGTACCCCGTTTATGAAAGCAAGACAAAGGAAGACTATGGGCACATATACATAATTTTTTAGGCAAATGATTGAATTTTTAGAACATACCTACTATTTTTTGTACAAACGACAAGGAATAATGTTGTTGATAACATTTTGGTTATTAGCTTTTGTGGACGAGAAGATTTTCTACAGCGATACAAGGACACATGTGTTTGAGGTTTTTCGCATCCCGTAACCCCTTCCCCCCCCCCCCCCCCCCCCCCCCAGCCCCACCACGTTACCCTTCCCCTCTCTCTCTCTCTCTCTCACACACACACACACACACACACACACACACACACAACACACACACATACACACACACACACACACACACACACACACACACACACACACCCTGCCCACACCATTTTCCAAGCAATGTTCAATTCCCTTCTGTTCTTGTGAAAACCCTAGAATTCTCTCGACAAAATATCATGTGTGGTTGGGATAAAACTAACGGTGTTGTTTTGATGGCAGGGGAGACATTAGCAAAATTAAAGTTTGGATGGATACAGCGAAGCACCCCAGAAAGGTGGCAGCAATTCTGCGGGAGGATAAATACCGGGTCTGAGAGGAGCGCGTGCCACTTCCATCAGAACCTGGCCGGCCAGACGCTACCTTTTCATTCCGTGTTTTAACGCCACCCCGGAATCAGTCCCCAGAGCTGGTGGCTGCACGGCTGCCACATGCAAAACTGAAACATAAAAAAGAGATTAAGCCGGGCAATCAGAAAGATCGTTTTGGGAAGGATCGAGGCCTCAATTACATCTTATTGATGTCATGCAAGGCAAATATTAGCAGGCAGGAAGGCCTCTGTCCATGCACGCCACACGGTCCCTTTGAGGCCTCTCCGTCAGGGCCGCCAGGAATTGTGGGTCACGCGAAAAGCGCGCGCTTGAAAGGGCGACGGCGGAAGTGGGGAAGCGGAAATACCAGAGAGTTCCATTAGAGTTGTTGCCCGTGCCTGCTGTGCAGGGCGCCACAGTCCGCCAGCAGGGCTGGTCTGGCCCGGTGCTATTGATTCCGTGTTTGTTATCGCTGGCGACCCCATGGCAAAGGCCCCTCACACCCACCCCGGAAATGAATCGTAAGTTTGTCTGGGCCCCGATTTGACGATTGACCCCGCCACCTAATCGCCACGGAGCCCTTTTCCTGCCTTTTCATAGAGTGTCAGCCCCAGGAAGGCGCAGGATCCTGGAAGGCATTAGAGGCCATCAAAGTTTTCTAGAATAACTACCCGACCAAATATTTGCCTTTTGAATCAGGGTACTTTGCGCATGCGCCGTCTGGAAGATGCTGTCGTGGAGATGTCTTGAAGAAGGCAGTTTGATTGGTCTCGTGAGTGGCTGTGAAACAGACGTTCACTACATTAAAGCATGCCCCTCAAAGCCACGATGTCTTTGAGCTTGATTCTCGACTTATTTACTTCTTTCCATCTGGTGGATTTCCCTCACCAGACAAATGTTTAGATGACGCGGATATGTGAACTTCCCGATAGCTTCTTAGTCTGAGCAGAGCAGTAAAGATACATTTGACAAAGAATGTTTGTGATATCCCCTTCGTTTGAGTAAAACATAAAAGTTTTTTCAGACCCCAGGAACATGTACAATTGACCTAAAATATATTCAAATCTCAATCAATTCTCACTAACTCACATGAATGCAGATTTGTGAATTTTTCAAATTACACAGTTTATCGAAGTGTTGAATATTTCGTTCTTGTTAACCTAAATGAAGCGTATACGAAAGGTTTTCCACGGTTTGATTTTTTTCAACATTCTTATGTGTCGAAGTTAAGTACTATTAGACACATTCAGTCCGCCCAACCGTCTAGTGCGAACGGATACATCCCCTGGACATTGCAGGCCTTGTTGTTCACATCCCACAAGAAGGCATGTAGTCAGTCAGTGATGGCCACTGTGCTGTCAGCTCATTGTGGAAGTGACCAAATCCCAGAATCCTTGTGGACACTTGGGAACGTGACTGACTAGCGTGCGGCGATCTCCAGATCTCCAATGAGGAGAGGCTGGTCATCTCCTGCCTACTGGACACGCAGTCTGTCGGGTAGCCTCCATCGGAAAAGCGCGTTCAGACTGACCACTGGTTCCAGTGTTACTGCGCGTTGAAACAGCTGGCCCGGCCTTGTTACATGAGTGTGTTTACAACCCCATTGATCCCCTACCTCTCGTTGTGCATCTTTCACATCCAGGCAGTTCCCGCCTGCTCCTGTGTTATTAGAACCCTTTAGAAGCATTCGTCTATCGCAGGAGTGCCTTCATGTTCAGCAGGTTATTTCTGTTGCAGATTCTGTTAACGTTTCTGTAAGGAGAAACTTCTCAGTCATACGTACAAGCTTGTAGCAGAGAGAAGCGTTGTACAGTGGTGTATTTTACAATCGTATTTCACTTGGGAGTAGGTAACGGATACACTTCATTTAGCCATAGGTTGGCTCAGTGATCTGATTTTTCATCTCAGTGCTGCTCAGAGACAACCAGGTTGCAAGTTGCAGTAGTCTCAAAACAGGTAGTCTCCTACCAATTCAAAGTACTCCTTCAACGTATGATTAAATGCGCTCTCTGGCGTTCTTCAAATGGAGGCGATATCAATGCACAGTCAACGACAAAGAACAACATTGCATAGTCAAAATCAGACAACAACACTGCACAAAGACAGACAAAAACGCCATACATTCCACATCAGATAACAATACTATACAGTCAAAATCAGACAACAATACTACACATTCAAATTCAGACAACAGTACTGCACAAAAGACAGACAACAATGTTGCACAAAGAAAGACAACATTGCTCAGTCGAAATCGGACAACAACACTGAACAGACAAAATCAAACAATAACACTGCACAGCCGAAATCAGACAACAACACAGCACAGTCAAAATCAGACAACAACACTGCACAACCGAAATCAGACAACAACACTGCACAGTCGAAATCAGACAACAACACTGCACAGTCGAAATCAGACAACAACACAGCACAACCGAAATCAGACAACAACACTGCACAGTCGAAATAGACAACACAGCACAGTCAAAATCAGACAACAACACTGCACAACCGAAATCAGACAACAACACAGCACAGTCAAAATCAGACAACAACACTGCACAGTCGAAATCAGACAACAACACAGCACAGTCAAAAACAGACAACACAGCACAGTCAAAATCAGACAACAACACTGCACAGTCGAAATCAGACAACAACACTGCACAGTCGAAATCAGACAACAACACAGCACAGTCAAAAACAGACAACACAGCACAGTCAAAATCAGACAACAACACTGCACAACCGAAATCAGACAACAACACTGAACAGACAAAATCAGACAATAACACTGCACAGTCTAAATCAGAAAACAACACTGCACAACCGAAATCAGACAACAACACTGCACAACCGAAATCAGACAACAACACTGCACAACCGAAATCAGACAGCAACACTGCACAACCGAAATCAGACAACAACACAGCACAGTCAAAATCAGACAACAACGCAGCACAGTCAAAATCAGACAACAACACTGCACAGTCAAAATCAGGCAACAACACAGTACAGTCAAACAAACATAATTTTAGTCAAAGACAAACTCAACGACCCGCTGTGTAAACGCGGCTGGTGGGACGTAGGCAGGCCAGGTGGTGGAGAGCTGATGACCAGTGGTCAGCCGACGGTGTCCTGGCAGACGGAATCCCCTCCATCACAGCCCGCCCAGCGCCTCAGTCCACCTCGCTTTACCAGTATCAATATTGAGTGTCCCCCTTCACGGCCTGTGGACAGGTCTCGTCCCAGGGGATTGAGCCAGCGTCCACTCGCCAAGCCTCCCCTCCCCTTTGTCCAGTCCTCTCCTCAACAAACCCCTCTTCCCCCTTCCCTCTGTCTGTCTTGTGCCCAGACATCGCTTCCAACCACTCTGGGATCTTTGCTTCCCTCGCGTTATCCTTCTCTTGCTACACCATCCTCCACCTCCACCCCCCACCCCAAACTCCCCCACATTCCACCTTAAACCTCTCCCGACCCATACACTGTAATGCAGATTCCAATCACTCTCTACCTTGATAATCAGACCTTCTTTCTCGACCCAAGCCCCCACACACCCCCATCCCCATCCCAGTCTCATCACGACACCTCACCTCCTCTTCCGCAGATTTTTCTCTTGTTTTCTACACACTCGGTCTAGTTATAAGCATTATTCATCTCCCGCGCCTTGTCACTACCCAGTGTTACTCTGATTGACTTGTCGGGGATGATCCGGTGTCATGGTTTATATGTGGATCCGTTCCTAAATGTGGTACCTATTAATAGTCATGCGGGATTTCGTCGGCTCCGCCAATCACGGAGACGATAACGACTCTACTTAGGCCTTGCTCTTAGGGCTATTTCCCCACATTTATGAGAATTTTCGTACTTTTCTATTCGCTTTGGAGAGTGTCATATCTGGATGAAAAATAAGTAGATTACGAAAGAAACGTTTTAGGACGAGTAGTGTCACATTTTCTGTAAGTTACGAGCTCGTAGGTGGCTGCTGACTGCGATATTATAAATATGGCTGCATTATTCACGGAATCCCCGGAATCCGCAAACCTGGAAGTATGTTGTTTTCCCAAACTCTTATGTATGCTTCCAAGTTCTTTGCCACTACATCAAAATGCAAATTCAGTGGTACCGTGTGCACTATAGATGCGACCCTTGTGCACTCGCTCTCTAGCTGCACCGTGAAACTGAGATTGGACCGTTGTGTTTATTTTATGATTTTATGGAATCAGTGAAGTAATAGATGAAGATTTCTGGCTCTGTGTTCAGCGTTTAGAATTACTCGGTAACACTACCTGTGAAAATGAAAGTGTTCGCAGTTGTTCATCACGACGTCATTGTCACACTAGTCTAGCGAACACTGAGAGCGCAACCAGCCTCAAGAAAGCCACACGTTTTATTCCATGATATATGTATATTTAATTAAAGCAGGATTTTCGGCTATCCAGGCCTGACGCTACGAAATTTGGTTCATTCTATTAGCTGATGGCGATTTCTGAGTGCCGAACGCTTACGACAATGTCTTCAATAGTTCGACGTCATCAACTTCGTGATTAAACTGATTTGCAATAAAATTTATCGTTATGGTCTTAATTCCAAAACGAGACACCATTTTACCTCCAAAATACACTGGATTCTTATTTGGGAGAATCCCTGACCTTCCACCACTTTTCATTAGGATCCGTTTTTATCGTTTTGAGTTATTTTGCTGAATAACTAATTAACTAACAAACCTAGGGTTTAAAAAAAGTATTGACATTAAAAAAAATCTTACTACGAAATCTGAAGCCATCTTGCAGTTATCTTTCCAATGACACATACTTTATATATTTATATATATATATTTTTAGCAACACAATTACAGATTCATTGATATATTTCATAGAAGATGAGGAAAAACAAATTGCAGCATGATTATGCAGTCACTTCTTGTAATCTGTGTATACTAGCAATGTATCATCATGTTATGTATAGTGGAATTTAATAATGGTTTGCTTTAAATTATTTCTTCATAAAATTGCTCGAATGTCAGCTCCAAATTCCTATTGGCCCCTTGACAGAAACATTTTTATCGCCAGTATAGTAGTCACACACACACACGCGCACACACACACGCACACACACACACACACACACACACACACACACACAGAGACAAACACACACACATGCACAAGTGTGTGCACACATGCACACACGCACACATACAGAGGAAAGCACACAGTCACATTCAGACACACTCCTATACAAGATACAAGATACAAGATACTTTATTGTCCTCATTGTTACAAGGAAATTCGTTTTGTCGGTGGCAAAAACATAATACATACATACAAAAACAGAAACGTACAAGAAGTTCAACATGAATTAACTCAATCACATCGCTCAAGTTATGGAGTCCACACACTGTATCATACTTTATTACTCTAACAAATGTAATAACACCATGTTACTTCAAGTTAATATACATACTGAACACGCGCATCAGAGATAGTAAACAGAAAGACACAATAAGATAGGACACATTTAGCGCTACATCATAGGCAATTCAATTTAATAGAGAAACATTTTATATCGCAACAAGTAATCACAGAAGGAACAAAAGACACAAGCAAGCACATCAAACAATCATCGTCACGCAATCACACATACCCGATCTTCAACCATAACACATGTGCAAGCCCCCCCCCCCCCCCCCGGCCCCCCATCATGTTCTTCATCCTGCATCACAACACAATCACAGGAAAGACCAACAAGAAACAGGCATGCACATCAACAACCACACTCACACAGCACACATACACGATCATCAACGCATAACGCATGCACCCCCCCCCCCCCCCCCCCCCCACCCCCCCACACACACACTCTCACATGTTCATCCTTGTTGGCACAGACATAGTTCACACCATTCATAGTCCTTCCTGTCACAGTTCACAGCACTCCAAGTCCTCATAGTCCCAGTTCACTTTACTCCAATCCTCCGTCATATGTCACATCAATCCTGGTCACATAGTCACAGCTCTCATCACTCATCCTCACAGTCACAGTTCGCGTCACTCCTGGTCCCACAGTCACGTCAAGTCTCACAACAATCTTCATGCATACTACCCATTCACCGGGACTCGTTGAAGAGACGGATGGCTGTCGGGAGGAACGAATCCCTCATGCGGTTTGTTCTGGCAGGCCAGCACCTCAGGCGACGTGAGGACTCACGAGTGGGTTCGCATGACGCGAATGCCTGGTGCAGAGGGTGGCGGTCGTCAGAGCAAATCTTGCCCATCTTCTTCAGGGCCACACTGGGGTAGCGATCACTGAGAGGCTGGAGGTCTGAGCCAGTGATGGCGCAGGCTTCCTCCACGACCTTCTCGAGCCTCTCCATGTCGCCCTTCCTCACACTGCTGTGGTAACACAGCTGGTTGAAGGAGACGACGCTTTGAATCGTCGCCTGGTAGAAGAGATGGAGAATCTCAGGGTTGACGCGGAACTGCCGCAGCTTTCTCAAGAAGAAAAGCCTCTGGTTCGCCCGCTTGCACACGGCGTCCACGTTCGGCGACCAATCGAGCTGGTTTTCGATGATGGTGCCCAGATACTTGTAGGTATCAACCATTTCGACTGGTTCGCTCTTGATGACGATGGGATCGACCGTGGTCTCGTTGTCTCGTCGAAAGTCCATGATGAGCTCCTTGGTCTTGGTCACGTTCAGCTCCAGGAAGTTGTCGTCGCACCACTTCACCAGTTCCTCCACGGCGTTTCTGTACGCCGATTCGTCGTTCTTCAGGATGAGACCTGACAGGGATGTGTCATCTGCGAACTTCAGCAGCAGGTTGATGAGATCCCTGAGGCGACAGTCGGCGGTGTACAGCGTGAAGAGCGAGGGTTACAGCACGCAGCCTTGAGGGGCGCCTGTGTTGGTGGTGATGGCGTCAGACAGAACCTGTCCAACACGCACTCGCTGTGTTTGCTTTGAGAGGAAGCTGAAGACCCAGCTGATGAGGACTGGGTTGACGTCGTACTCCAGCAGCTTCCTCATCACCAGATGAGGCTGGATGGTGTTGGAGGCGCTGCTGAAGTCAATGAAGAGGATCTTGGCGTACGAGGAGGGCTATGCACACACAGTAACATACACAGAAGCATGCATACACAAGAGCGTGCAATTTTGCACATGCACACATGCAGCTAATGAACACACTCATTAAAGCATGCACAATATTGCTCACATGCTGACATGACATGGATACACACAAATAAATATTACTTATCACTGCATAAATTCCTAATCTATTATGTGTTTGGTGGGATTTAGAAGAGAATGCAGATTAGTGTACAGCATCAAAATAATAAGTTCCCTTTATAACTCGGATGATGCAACAAAAAGGATGCCTTGAGTGGAGTAGACTGGTCCACAGTGGATGTCTTGGCAGAATCCATCTTACATTCCCTTTTTGTCCAAGTGTTCTTTTCACTTTGCCTCTTGTACTTTTAAATTCTGCATAGTTTCAGCTTTTCATCCTGTGCTTTACTCGTCTCTCCATGTGTTGACAGAAGTAGCACAAACAACATCCATGCCACCTCAACTTCCCTATGGAAGTCAGTTAACTGTCATCCCTTGGGTGTGGTTTTCTTGAAATTGCACTGTTCCCTGTCTTTATCTCTTAGTTGTTATCAATGTATGAGGCTGATTGTGTTAAACAGCATATTCATCATTGCAAATGTAAGGCAGTATTATCACACTGCACATAAAAACTCCAACACGCTGATGGAAAAAGACATGACAACCAGAATGTGCTAATCTTCAATTTATTAATCAGCTTATTACACATCAAAAGGACTTTATTAATGAATAACATTGATCAATACTGTATGCTTGGATAAGCAATACATCATTTATTAGTTTGCACAACATAAGCATTATCAGCAACATAGCAAGCTTTCAGTGCAACACAAACACCACCAACATTCAGGAGCAACAGCAGCAGCAATATCAGCATTACCATCAGCACAACTATCATTATCACTGTTGTTACATCTCTCATCAACATGATTTATGATAGTCACATATTAATAATCATCATTATCATAAGTATCTTCACCACCATTCATTGCCATTAAAGCAAACATCATTAATCACATTTGGCATTAACCATGGCAATTCACATGTTTGTCATTTTAAATAGCCTCACCACAATCACACCAAGGCAACACCAACAGCAACATCATCATTCTTGTTATATTCAACATCATCACTATATTTACTACATTTCTGCATCATTGGGACCACCACCATCATTATCACACCCACCACCATCACCAGTCTATCTCACAGATATTAAGGCAAACAAAACAAGTCACACATTTGTCATCATTAATATTCACAGCATCACCATATTCATCCTATGAAAAAGGACCCAGATTTATTTTTGTCTTCATCACCATCACCATAGCATCACCATCATTACATCACGAACTGCAACATTATCGTCACCATCAGAAGAAGGAGCAGCAGGAACATCAGTATCATCCTCAGCACCACCATCATCTTCATTGATGTTACATCCATTATCAACATGTCTTTACTTACTGCAGTTTATTGTCCACCATATTCAAATCATCTTTGTTATACTGTAAACCAGCTGTGCTAATTCACACATCTGTCATCATTCGCATTAGTAATCTTACTACTAACACACATACATATTTACATACTTATCAAAACGACTTTTTTCATGGAAAGTACATTGCAAGTCTGCACACATGAATAGGTACACATGAAGTGAATACAACAAAAGATTGGACACAGCCCAGAAACAAAAGCCCAGGAGGTCATTTCTGCAACTGAAATTATTGTTAATGATACCTAGAATTATTTATGCATAAGCTGTTCTGGTTTCTCCCTTCTACTGAATACCATTAGAAACATCACCAAAATAAGCAATTGCAACATTTCATGTTTTATATCTCTGTCCTTTATGGCTAGTTATCTTTACTCAGATGATGTCAAGTTTACATTGATTATATATACCTTCACCAGTTTGCAACATTTTTCTTCACCCATGAATTTGAGAAAATCCCTTTTAACTACACAAGCACTTATGTGAGGTCAAACAGCATCAGTGGCAATAATCTACTAAGGATGTATACATGAGAGACTCTCATCAACACCATGTAGATCTAGGCCTATGTTGCGAGTTCGATTTCACAACGCCTGCTACAAAAAACAAAGCCAAAACCCCCATTATTGCAGCAAATCATTTTATTACACATTACACCGTAAATTTATTCACAAACATGATCGGAACGCATCAGAAAAGCGTCGATAAACAAGCAATATTTACATGTTGCTAAGCGGTGTGATTACTTCCCTTGATTCACCCGTGTTGTTTGCCGCCTAGGGGCGCAACGTGTCTCGATCATCACAACAATGAGCTAATGAACTATCTTTGTGTAATGATAATTTTTGGTGTTACCGAGTAATTCTAAAGGCTGAACACGTAACAACATACGACTCGAAACATCGACCAAGTTAGCCAATCTTCATGTGTACCTTGGAAGATTTTTGGCCAGAATCAAAGTGTCGACTGCAGATCTTGGCCATGTCTGGGTTGAATGTTCGTCCACTCGATCAATTTTAGCAATGATGGCTGATCTCTATTTGTCTTTCGCTTCACTGACACCTTTTCTTGGAATTCCAACGAAAGAAAGTCCCCTGCATGCCACTGATGATACCTTACAATCAACAACACAACACTTGGCTCCATCTGAAGTACTGTTCGCCCTCCTTGATATTGGTTTAGGAACCACGGCAGCTCTTGTATCACCGTGTCACTCATTTCGCAACACACTGTGGTTGACTCTGGAAGTAACTAGGCGTTTCAGAAATGGCTGACAACAAAACTAAACACAGAGTTACCAACTAGACTCATTGTCCCACCGACTTATGCAGAGAAAAAATTCAGATGGCTAAAACTAAGACACACAAATCGTGATTTTTGCCAGGTGTTTACACTAACAAAGGCATCGTGCCATGGACATATTTAATTGTTGTACTCGGAACATCGGCGTACACGTTGGAAGAGTTAAAGAATTATAGATCTTTGGAACTCTATCGATTCTTCGTAGCAGGATTCGTGGGAGATGTCTGCTGATTCTCTCCGGGTGTTTGTCTCGAAAACTAAGACACACAAATCGTGATTTTTGCCAGGTGTTTACACTAACAAAGGCATCGTGCCATGGACATATTTAATTGTTGTACTCGGAACATCGGCGTACACGTTGAAAGAGTTAAAGAATTATAGATCTTTGGAACTCTATCGATTCTTCGTAGCAGGATTCGTGGGAGATGTCTGCTGATTCTCGCCGGGTGTTTGTCTCGAAAGGTTAGATCTATTCTGTAAATCTTCTTTTTCCATCCTCTTCGTCTAGCTTCGGTGACCCTGTGCACAATCGGACCTTGATTGATTTTCTCTGATGGTATAAAGGAGTAGGAGCGTTTGGCTCCTCTTAATTTGTCTTTTTGTTGGTTGTTAAAACAATTTTTCACGCAGCAAGAAGTCGGCATGGTTGCGCGTCTCCCGTAGCACAGCTTAGCAGACAGCGCTCGCCTCCTACCAACATGGCTGAAAGCACGTGGCTTCTACAAATAACTCCTGAAGTGACGACAACGCGTCTCCATAAGCTTCTCAGCCTTTGAAATTCGCTCCCAAACAACGAAACTCTAATGCTGTTTTCTTCATCCTTCATCGCCAGGATAATCCAATATGGCAATAACGGAGGCACTGGAACTAGTTCTGCCAAGATTAAAGACAGCGTGCCAGGGCAATCTCCCGAGTGGTTCGAAGCGCCGGAAGACCCAGGCGCGAAATACGCAGGAAACTGCACCACACAATGTCCCCCCCCACTCGACGCGCCGGTGAGCTCCTAATTGGATCCCCCAGGTAATCTCCTCCCCTGGCGTGCGACCCGCTTCACCGCAGGGGGCGCATTCAGCGGCAGCGGCGCTATGATTACAAAATGCAATATTTGATTTCAGTTCCACGTACCCTGAATCCTGCATTATTTTGTTTACAAAGGAGAAAAATTAATTCCCGGTCCGCCTTCTCTAATCCGGTAAATTAATTCTATTTGACACCGCTGGTGACAATGGGTTGTCTGGGCGGGAAGCTGGCTGTCGCAGGACACGGGCTGAGCGTGCGGCACGGGCAGTTTGCACGTATGAATGTAGGCTTGTGTCCCTGCTTGTTGACCGGGCAGTGACTTTCATCAAACATGCGATAGTCATGTAGTCAGGATGACGCCTCGACCTTTTCCCCCGATCGCCTCTGTGCTGTCGCCGGTGATCTTTCAGACGGAAACCCCCTACAAACTGTACTGTCTGCCTTTTTGTCCTGGTGCGCCTGGGAGAAGTGACAAAACTTTCCGCTCCGTTGGCAAAAGCAGTGAAGTCAACCTCCAGACGCAACACCCGTGCAAGGCAAACAAAGCCAGGACTCCAACACAGCCAGGGAGGGAAACTCAAAGCGCCAGACGTGTTTTGAGACGAGGCAAGACAGGAGAGTTTGTGCCCAGGGTGACTGCCTCCTCCAAAAGCCCCAACAGGACGGTGCTGGGGACAAAGAGCTCAACCCCGACAGGTCCTACAAATTCAGCTCTTCGTTTAGGTCGGTGCCGACTTGTCGCGGCTCTGCCGGCTTGATATCCATACATATTGACTGGGGCAGGTTGTCGATGCTACGGGGATCTGCGGAGGCGATCAGTATGCATGGAGCGGCCAGGTAGTGGTCCACAAGACGTGGGAAACATGGCCAAGTCAGCGCCCCAGCCCAAAAAGTCTTGGCGTCACTCAGGGTGGTCCTGACCAGAAGACAAGTTTGTCGGGAAAAGGATTTCTACGCAGGATCTCATCGTGTCTGAGTCGCCTCACTAGAGTCGCTCTGATCAGATCCCTGTTCGTGGTATCTTCCTCGTGTCACCGTTAGGTGGAGCTGATTGACGGGGTGATCTAGAAGTTCGTGGACTGACTGAAATACAATAGTTTAATAATCACGTGAGTCAGTCAGTCCAGCCTTTTTTGCACCCTCGATCAGACAGCAAGTATATGAGTTTTAACGGTCAATATTTGTCAGATACTAAAATAAACCACTTTGAAGGTGCCGACAATTCTAAAGGCGCTCTTTTCTAGCATGATGTGTCAGTTTCAGGAGGCTATTTCAACCGATGCAATAATTTCTTGGTATGAATGTCAAAGTAATGAGTTTGTTGACGTTGACTTTGCTCTAGTGAACCTTCCACAAACGCTCTTAAATCTGACATGAATATCCACACTGATTACATCAGTCAATAAGTCGGGGAAAAAGATCAATCTAACAAATATTGTGATGCAATATAAATTGAAATTCATTATTGAATGTCCAGACCTATACACAAATTAATGTGAATAGTGTTCAATTTTTTAATCACCGGAAACGCATAATATTCCTTGAGGTAAATGACTAAATGCATAAACCTGTATCTGCTGAGGTTGCTTTTCATGGCAAATAAAACATGTGCTTGAATTCTTGTTTTTAGTGTATGGAAGAATGAATGAAGATATAGTGGACATAATTTTGATGTGTAAATTTATGTTTATATAAAGCTGCTGTTACAAAAATCACTGCATCGGCCTGAAATCATGGCTGCCGAAAAAGACACTTGCTTGTCGGCTGTGCTGAGAACTGCTGCAGGCAAAATCTGCTCAATAAAATACAAATGGAATCGGATCATTGTGTACACAATATATTATTGTACAAATTGATAGCAACCATTTAGAATTAGCTTTCTGAATCTCACGTGAAACTCTTAGAAAGTCCTCGGTGTCGAAAGCCAATCGCGATCTTTGTTTTCGGATTTCTCTGTCGACTGTCTACACTGAGAGTTAAAAAGGGTTATTTTCGGTTAAATGCAAAATCTGGATCAGAGCAATACATTGTTGTAAATTGTAACTTGTTGCGATTGTTTGTTAATGTTATGGTTAATGAATTGGACTTTCGAAAATTGTTGTAATATTTGACGTTTGACACTTTTTGCAATAATGACATCCTGCCCTTTTTCAAATTCAAGCGCTAATTTCTCAAAAACTATACGCTTCATTATCTTCTCCTATTGCACACATTTTCATAACATTTAATAGTATCTAATACACCAAATTTAGAACTTTCACTTACACTTTGTTTATTACCCCAATTGTCCTTACTTAGTTGCACACGTTTATGCATTTCGTCAAATGCATTCACGCAAAAAACGCGAAACGCAATAGCACAAAATTAGCATGCGTCTCTGCCTGTTACATAATGAAACATTATTAAAAGTCTGTGCATTAAAATGCACGAAGTTAACTGAAAAGTCTCGGTACAAACAACTTTAGTGTCACATCCTAGACCATAGAGTATCCTAAAACGTAAAGCTTGACCCACTTGCATATTATTAACATGACGTGTTCACCCGCCAAATCTTGTGATTGGACAATGCCACACAGAGATGACTTTGCTCCGCCTACTCTTGTTATCTTAACTGTGAATAGCCAGTTGTAACGGTGAGCGTTTTATGAAATCTCGACCCAAAGATTGTTGTTTTTGCTTCGTGTGATTACACAAACATTTCTAGAGGAAAGTACCGTTTGATTGGGTAATAAGGTGAAAAAACCCCGATGAAAACCCATATTTCGGCATGTTAATAATATGCAAGAAGGTCACGCTCTACGTTATAGGATACTCTATGGTCTAGGATATGACAGGCGGGAACGTAGGCGCACAGTGGCGGGTTGCAAAACTGACTCTCTTCCTATTCCACAGCTGCCTTTGTATTGAAAATCCAGTGTTTATGAAATACAACAATGACACATTTTACTGACTATCTGGACTATAATTTTCAGCTACAAATGGTCGGTTGATTTTTTTTCCGTTGCT
Organism: Theodoxus fluviatilis; assembly: GCA_034096865.1. NCBI lineage: Eukaryota > Metazoa > Mollusca > Gastropoda > Cycloneritida > Neritidae > Theodoxus > Theodoxus fluviatilis. The sequence continues at coordinate 36,897 of JAWQFJ010013150.1, read as the reverse complement.
CCAAAAATCTTCTGTTGAAACACTATAGTGTCACCGTCAAGCCTGTCTTCTTATCAACGAAAACGTGTATAGTTTTCTTGTCTAGACTGAAACAGACTTCTGACTAATGTTGTGGCGAAGTTTCCAAACACTTTGACGTCATTTTCTCCAACTGTCGATTCGGAAGGATAGTGTCTTGAACAGTCTGCATGTCACCAACTAATTGTCCGATATCATGGCAGTTTTCATTACTATAAAGGTCAACGCACTGTCACAATTAGTTTACTTAAAATCGACAAAACTGGAGAGAAAACTTTCAGTGTGGTGACATATTTCATATCATACAGGCGAAATGGTTTCAATAGATTATGCTATGCTAGCAAAAGCAACCACTGAAATGGATTGTAGTGAAGACGCATGATGTAACTGATCATAAACAAGCTAATGCTAGTCATCATTATCATTATAGTCCGTATCAGTGACGGCCTTCGCTAGCATACCATAGTCCTACAGAACCCAACCGGGTGAAATTGATTATGTGGTTTAAAACAAATGTATTTCCGATAACGTATTTGACGAGAAAAGTCGATGCTTGATTTTGTCAGAGGTTTACTTCTGGCTAAATTTGACCGTGACGTAAATGAAAGGATGACCGTGACTGAATCCTGTGCGAAGCCGAGCGCTGATTGGTTGTCTAAAATAGCTGCGCGCCACTCGGCTATATGATACCAAAGACGTCTTTAATGATACACTCACATAACTCATTTGTGCGCACTTTTTGTTTTCCCGCGTTCTTTTATGCTGATTGGCTGTTGAGAAATTCAGCGCTGCGGAATTTTTGAACGCAACAGTTCTTTACTCCCACAGTTTGCAAGAGAAAAGGTTATTCTAAAGAATATGTCTCAATCTGATGTATAAATAAGGTCCGTATCTAAACGCAACCTGCAAGGATACGGTGGGCTCTACGTGTATGTAACCAATCAACAACAAAAAACGTGCAAAAATGAGTAATGTCTCGCGACCAATCAGCGCCAGGCTTTGCAAGGGATTTAGATGCATGTAGCAGAACATGATATTGCTAAGTCAGTGGTGACTTGCTGTGTCGCGGAAAAAAGGGCAACATTTTAGGAGAGGTGATGCCTCCGGCCTTCATACATTCTATCGTCATGTGCTACGAAAACTTTATTGAACAGAACCTAAAATATGGTGCTCAACAACAAAAAGTCCACAATTATCTTAACAAGCATATTTTTCTCCTTATGACTGAAACCGAAAGATCACCATATGCTTCAGCACGTGGACAGCCATCTTAGAGAGGACAAAACGGCGTGCGCAAACTGGCGTCTTCAATAAAACATCTCGGCATCTCTCGCCGGAGACGGGAAGTGAGACACAGCGACTGCGTGCGCGAGAACAACAGATTGAACGCTGGTCGCCTCTCCACACACTCATCCATCATTGATGGCGTTTCACTGGTGGCAAGGCTCTTCACGGGGGCGTGTGGGCACTGGACTTAGCATGGACGCACAAAGGGACTGGCCCGTCAGGGACAAGACCTTCTGTCCACACTTTCATTACAGGCCCGGGTCTCTGCTGGCGTGGATGACTTGCGCCGTGGATGGCCAGAGGCCCACGAGGCCCTAATGTCGTCCGATTCGGTCCCTAGGGTGCAGTCTGCTGTCCTCCACCCCATCCAGACCCCTTCCCTCACCGACTCTCCCTTCTAACCCCGATCACAGGAAGTGTGGTCAGCGTTTGGCTTGACCTGCGATGACCGGTCAACAAGACCACAGAGAGAGATCTGTATGAATTAAACATTCGAACGAATGTTGTTTACTGACCCGTTATTATTTGAAAATGTCATTGTAAGTCCATTCACAAGTTAAAGTGATAAACACAAAAGAGTGCCGTGTGTGTTGAATGCGTCAATGAAACTTTTGTCTAAATAATCATTGGCTGGGGGTTGTGGCGTGCCCCTGTAATCCAGCTACTTGGAGGCTTGAGGTATCGGTAGATAAACAAATGTTAGTATGATAGTCACACTGATTCAGAGGGATGAGTGGAAGGAAGGACGGAAGGACAGAAGGACGGACGGACGGACGGATGGATGGACGGATGGATGGATGGATGGATGGATGGATGGATGGATGGATGGATGGATGGATGGACGGATGGAAGGATGGATGGATGGATGGATGGATGGATGGATGGACGGATGGATGGATGGATGGATGGATGGATGGATGGATGGATGGATGGATGGATGGATGGATGGATGGACGGATGGATGGATGGATGGATGGATGGATGGATGGATGGAGTGATTTTACGGCCTATCAGCCTTTGTATGATATATAAGGCCATTGGCCACGAACATCACTTGAAGAGGTTAGAGTGCGAGCAAGTCGTCTCCAGTTCCTAGTTATTTACCTTAAACAAATTGCGTAGGGAGACGCGAGTGGTAAATTCTTACCCCCAAATCCCAGGGGGTACTGAGTCAGAAGACAGATTTCCCCATAGATGGCCCACGATCTACAGTTTGAAAGAGAAAACATTGTAGACGGCTGGGCTAGAAATAACAGCGAGAAAAGAATGAAAAAGAAATGGGGAGTCGAAGAGTAAGAGAAGCCAAAATTGTCTTAGATCGTTGGTTACCATACAGTTGTCCATAGCTCCACATCATCCGTATTCTTTGACCAAAACCCTTGTCCTGCTACTGCCACATGGAGATGATACTCTTTGTAATAGTCCGACACTATGCGTGGATTGGATTGGTTAGAGGAATTCTCAGCAAGATTGGTTGAGAAAAACCTGCAAAGAGATTGCGAGAAAGAAAATCCAATCAGTCACCGTGTTCTTATAAATAAATAGGTATTCTGATTAGTTCATATATGTCTAATGATCTTTATCTTGTAGTGCACATTGACAAGTCGATCAAAAGTGTATCGTGGTCGGAGCATTGTTACAAGACTTAGCCCTCATTGCAGTAAGTGGCAATAATCATTTCGTGCGTCTCCATATCAGTTGGGAGGTCTGAAGCCGCTCTTCTACCGGAACGTAATGAGCGTGTGGTGAAGGTGCTGGAATATGCCAGAATGTCGTGGTGGTTTCCAGCTTCGACAAACTACCTCGGAGGGTCTGTTGCCTAGTTACGTGACTTACTCAGGGTGAATTCGTCTGTCGAAATGTCACGTGCCATTGTTCGAGGTACTTCGAGGACGATCGAGTGCATTCTCGTTGTTCTTAAAGCTTCTATAAGCCTGTAAAGAGTATATTAAGCGCCATTGCGGGTGTGTGAGAGAGAGCGCGTAGAGGAGACAAGTGAAAGTACGACAGAAGACGAGAGAGAGCGCCGATAACTGGGATATTACCCTCACGGGATCGAGCCCCACCAGTGGAGTGCGTTCATGATAATGCTGTATACTTATTTTGTCGCTGTGAATAGACCAGTGCATGAGTAAAGCATTTTAGAAATCGACCACCAAACTTTGTGAACTTCGACTTCCGGTGCAAGCTAGAACCCCGTAGCTATGGGACTTTGCAAAGGAGACAAGTGGCAACAATCATGCCGCCATACTGCTATCGTGTTGGAAGGTTTACAAATTAAATAATTCGAAAACGCTAGAACAACGAAATCAAAGCGGTCCAAAAGTGACCGATTAGATGTGCACAGAAGAGTTAAAAGTTAATGGAAATGTTACTTTTTCAGGAGCTTAGTGGGAAAAAAATTCCCTGGCGAAATACCTTATCTGACAAGCAATGCGTGAACTATTGAGACAAAAGGTGCTAGTGTCATATCCTAGACCGTAGAGTATCCTAAAACGTAGAGCGTGACCTACTTTCATATTATTAACATGACGAAATATGGGTTTTCATCGTTTTCTTTCACCTTATGACCCGATCAAATGGTACTTTCCTCTAGAAATGTTTGTGTAATCACACGAAGCAAAGACAAAAATCTTTGGGTCCGAGATTTCTTAAAACGCTCACCGTTACAACTGGCTAGTCAGTTAAGATAACAAGAGTAGGCGGGGCAAAGTCATCTTTGCGTGGCATTGTCCAATCACAAGATTTGGCGGATGAACAGTCATGTTAATAATATGCAAGTGGGTCACACTTTACGTTTTAGGATTCTCTACGGTCTAGGATATGGCACTAGCCCCAAGAACTGATGTTTAAGTCCAATATTAACTTTATTGTGTAACTTCCGACACAGACCATTTCTATAACCTTTAACCTTGAAAATTAAAACACTAACACAGTTTGAACAGTGAGTGAAGGTACTGATCATGAATGACACTGTATGTCGATATTTCCAACGCGCACAGCCCTCTGCGCAGATCCATGGAGCACGATGCGATCAGTAAAGAATGAAAGATCACATCAACTGTTTTAAAAAGTGGTGTGTTTTTTTCTTACTCGAAACCAAAAATATCTACCGGCTGAAAAAGTACCACGTTCAGCCCTATTTCAGATCCAAAATGCAGTGGGACAATTCATGTGCAGTCAAGTGAACGAATTTCCCTCTCCCTTCTCTTTCTCTCTCCTCCCTTCCACCCCCACCCCCATCTCCTTCCCCCACCCCCACCCCCAATCCATCAATCACACAGTGCTCCGCTAAATCAGCACGCGAGCATGTTTGTTTTAAGCCCAACAGCTGCCCTGCAGAGGAAAACTCGTTACCAAAGGCATCAATCCAGAACTCCGATAGGCGAGTCCGAGAGGCTCAACTAAGCGATAAAGCCCTTTAGCCAGGGTTAACTCTGGTCATTTGGCGTACGCACTGATCAAAGAGCATGGCTGGCAGGGCGATGAGAGGCACAACCTGGGATGAGTCCACAGAGGGAGGTCTCGAGCCTACGACTCGCAGCGGCCATTGTTTGAAGTGGAGGCGAAAGGCCGACATGCTGATCAAAGATGCATGCAGCTTTGTTTGACCACTGGTCATCTGGCTGAGTGGAAGTAAGCGAGAACCAAGCGCGGGAGCGGCTTGCGGGGGTGGAAGGATGGCGGAAGGGGGTGGGATATGTCCAGGTAGGGGGTAGCACAGCACTGCAGCTCTTGGGCAAAATGTCTGTATGAGGGGGATGATAATGTAATGAAGCCCAAGGAAGGGAGATCGTGACTGGGAAATATGTAAACCCGCATCGCGAAAGGAGTTGCATTATGCCCTCGGTCGACTTTGAAGTTTGTAGCAGTTGTGGCAGAAACATTCACTGCTCTATTAAATGGTGAAAATCGTTATTTAATCGGATGGTTTGACGCAAAGTTATACGCAACTGAATCGTGCATGCACGGGAATCAATATGTGAAAAAGCCACGAGAGCTCAGTCAAATAAGGTCATTTTCGGCAATCAAAAACAAACTACTAGAAACTGTCCACACTTATCACAATGCTTTATAAAAACCATGTCATAAACTACAGACCGATTGAAGTCTTCTTGTACTGTTAGATAAAAAGCCACAGATAAGTTTTGCACGAAGATCTCAAAATTGACCACCCCGCCCCCTAACCAATAAAATGGGCTGTGATCTGATTTCTCTTGAGTAAGAACGCGACTCTCTCCCTGATGTGGTTGGAGACAGCGTACGGAACAATGACGAGGCCTGAGGACAGACTGTTTTCACTTAGCTTCTTCATAACCTCAGACGTTTGAGTGCTTGATGTCAGAGCGGTTAAGAATGAAAGAAGTGTACTTCTACGAGAAGGACAAAAAGGATCAAGTCTTTGTGATGGGCAAGAACGACATCAAACTCACAGAAATGGAAATTTTAAACGTGTGTATTTCTTATGATTTATTTCTATCTTGTCAGAGGTCATAAGGAAAAGACAACGATGAATGAAGGCAAAGAGCAGCATTGGGTTTGGTGATGACTCTGTATGATGGGCACTTAGGAGTGGGGTCAAGCAAGGGAGATGACTCTGTATGATGGGCACTTAGGAGTGGGGTCAAGCAAGGGAGAGATGGGTTTGGTGATGACTCTGTATGATGGGCACTTAGGAGTGGGGTCAAGCAAGGGAGAGAAGGAAATAAGTAGGATGATGGGCAGTTAGGAGAGGGGTCAAGCAAGGGAGAGAAGGAAATAAGTAGGATGATGGGCACTTAGGAGAGGGGTCAAGCAAGGGAGAGAAGGAAATAAGTAGGATGATGGCACACTAGAAAACGTGGAGCAACCAGGAGCATCCATCAACAGACAAAAGCGGGAGACAGGCTGACATCAACCCTGATAAGTAGCTAAGAAGCGTGAACGTGTGTGGAATGTGTAGGGGATGCTGTTGGCATTTGGGCTAAACACCTCTCCACTGTGGCCATAAGCCAGTATCACAGGGCCGTCTCAGAGAGAGATGATGATGATGATGATGATGATGATGATGATGATGATTGACCCTTGAAGGCCTATCAGCCTTTGTAGGCTATGTTAGGCCATTGACCACGAAAATCACTAGAACTGGTTAGAGTAAGCGCAAGTCCAGTCACGAATTCCCGTTACCTTTCACAAATCGCGTGGGGAGGTGCAGTGGAACTATTCTTTCCCCTCACCCACAGGGAGATGTCTCAGAGAAAGAATTTTTATCAACTGGAGTCTGTTGACGTAGACAGCATCGAAGACACTGCCTCGCGTTAAGCAGAAATGAGAAAAGCCTCTAAATGGATTTCTACCAACAAATAGTTTTTTTCTTCCTTTGATGGAAAAGTGTGTGTGTGTGTGTGTGTGTGTGTGTGTGTGTGTGTGTGTGTGTGTGTGTGTGTGTGAGTGTGTGTTGTGTGTGAGTGTGTGTGTGTGTGTGTCTGTGTGTGTGCGTGCGTGCGCGCGTGCGTGCGCGCGTGTGTGTGTGTGAGCGAATGAATGAACTGATACGCTGTTTATGAAGCAGTCAGTAAACCCGAACAATTTATTTCAAAACCAGGGTGGTCGGGGTGAAAAACAACACTCAGCCGCACTGACACAGCCTCACTGACACAAAGGCAGTTTTGAGACGCCCCCGTGACTATCCAGCGGGCACTGAGGAGAAAGTGTTTGTTAGACCATGGACATTACATCATATGGACGGCTGGCTCGCTCAGCCTGCACGCGCTGTCATATAAGAAGTTCGCCGATGGCCTCGTTTTCGACATTGTTCTAATTGCACTTCCGGTTACTCCGCTGTCGAGCGAATTCTCATGCAAAACAGATAATTGTTCAAACAGTGATGATTTATTCCATCAGTTGGAACTGTAAGTGCATTTGCAGGTATCCCAGACACACTTTGCAGTTTTAAAAAAAAGGTATTCATTCCACTTTTGACGGAAAACAAAGCACTTTGGTCAACAATGTCAACAGCAGGCAGGTTCGAGGACATCAATGTATTTATAATCTTTCCTGGTGTCGCTGAGGTCCGCGCGTCAGCTATAAATAGAAGTGCGCGATCTTTTGGATGCTCGGCGTGTAATGGGTCGACCTGCCTTTGCAATTGTAAAATGTAAGCCCTTTCACGACCTATTGATGCAATCAACATACAGCTTTGATAAATTAATGCTGTTCATGGCTTACATTTTATTTGGATGGGTTTCTAGTATCCCAAAATCATGGACATTACATCATGAATGAGGCCTCAAGAATGTACGTTGTTCTGTCCAAGATGAGGTGAAGATTTGTTTTGGTTTCAAAGACAAAAGACGTCTAACACACCCACATCTCACTGAAACAAACTATAATGAAAGAAACGTACCTCGTTTGATGCAAGCATCGGCGGAGTGTTCCTCAATTCCGGATCAAGTTGATCCTTCGTCAGCTGGGATGGATGGATGGATGGATGGATGGATGGATGGATGGACGGACGGACGGAAGGAGGGAGGGAGGGAGGGATGGAGAGAGGGAGGGATGGATTGATGGAGTTTTACGGTTTATCAGCCTTTGTAGGCTACGTAAGGCCGCCGAGCACAAAAACCACTAGAATAGTTCCGAGTCAGCTCAAATCAAGTCACGATGTACCTAGTTATTCGCCTCTTACGAATCGCGAAGGGAGACGCGGTGGGTCAATTCTTACCCCCACCCCCCACCCCACCCCCCGACCTACAGGGAGCGTCAGCTGGTATGGATCGAGCCCGCCGATCACCTCAATTTTGTTGAGGTAAAGTCGACAGGCATCGGGCTTGCGAATGTCAACGTAACGCGTTTTCTTCCTCACGGACATTACCTTAGAAAGAAAAATGTATCAACTAACTCTAATTATTTTATATGGTGGTTTCTTGGCACAGCCAGCTTACCATGTCGGAGCAGATAAACAAATAAGAGAAAAGCGAAACGATCACTCGTGCACTGAGTTTTGATGCGTGACCGGGACACTCCCCGCAGTATGTTTTGTTTGCTTTGTAAGGTTTGAGCACTAGCTGTAGGTGTAAAAATTGTCAGTTATTAATATAATTGGTGAATTTAGTTGTCATGAAACTTTGTTTTGTGCTTTAATGCCATTTTCTTGTCATAATTTTGCACGTTATAATACACTGAGTGCGGGCAAGTTGATCATGCGCTCATCGACTCGATGATCGTGAATTTTCTGTCCTCGCCTGACCAAGGAAACGAAATAGTCAATTCAAGCCAGAACTAAACAGTTATCTGCTACCACTCATTCGAGCTTTACATGAAACGTTATATCACACTAGCTCGATCGTCTGCTGGTGTAGTGGCTACGGTTCGATCGTGTTCGTCTGCTAGGTACGTATGGTGTGGTTTGTTTACTTATCTTCTGTGGGTTTTATGCAGAAAGTATCTGTTACAATAGTCTATTATGACTATTTTCAATTAGTTTTTTAATCTAATTAAACGTTTTGTATGCTTTAATGCCATCCTTTTGCCACGGTCTAGCGATAATCACTCCTCAACACAGACCCGAAAAATACCCCAACATATAGCACCGGAAGTTATGCAACCTACCATCATGGCTGTGCTGATAATTACCATATGACCCCTGGTGAACTCCTCTCCGGCCATTGGGTTAAATATTTGCATTGGGCGGTGTGACGTACTTGTTCTTTGATCAAATTAACTCGTTTAAATGTCTAGGGGAAGAACCAAAGCACGCACCTTCATTCCTCCATTCACACGCTAGATGGTAATTGTCTAAATGAAGTAATGGCAAAAACGGTATCAATTCAAAGGAAGTAGTTTAATTTTCATGAATGCATTTACCAGTGAATGGTGACTGAGCGACAAACGCTACAATAAATGCATAGAATGCAAGTAGAAAACAATCAATTCAGTTCAGCAATTTGAAGCGAGACAAGTAAAAAGAAAACAATGAAAAGAAAGATGTCTGCCCGAGCCGAGGTAATTAACTAAATGTACTTATCTGACCCTTTCGATGAAAAACGTGCAGGTGGAGAAGCACGGACCTAAACCCCACGCTCACCGCGTTAGCACCGGGGTTGGAATTGGGGGGAGGGGGTCTGAGTGCACCGACATTGCAGCCGGTGACCCTGGAGGGAAATCACCACAGTCGATGAAACAGCTGAAACTTGGCATTCTTTCATTCTCTCTCTCTCTCTGGCATTCCTTCTTCTTCTGCGTCGTGTCGAGGGAACTGGCTCCTACGTCTTCTTCTTCTTCTTCCACAACGACGGAAATGGTCGCACTTGACACTCTTTCCTTCTCCTTCCACAACGACGGAAATGGTCGCACTTGACACTCTTTCCTTCTCCTTCCACAACGACGGAAATGGTCGCACTTGACACTCTTTCCTTCTCCTTCCACAACGACGGAAATGGTCGCACTTGACACTCTTTCCTTCTCCATCCCTACATGGCCACTGCCAATGGAAGAAACACCAAGCAGGGCGCCGATGTCGCTGCTTCACTAAAAATAAATGATATGACGCCTCGAGCATCCGGCGACACTTGTTTAAATAACTTCGCTGACGTCACCAAGTTCAGCCAGTCCAATCACTACTGTCCATCCCACCCCACTCTGACTGGTCAATTCACAAGTTGAAATTCACTGGTTGGTCAGCGCTAAAACGCCAGTGAAGTCCACTACACTGGTAACGCTTTCAAGTTATTCACATGCACAGGGGTCAATTCTGTACTGACACCGGCTCAGGGCAATGAAAAAACCTCTAAGGCTACGGCTCAGCAGACGCATAGTAAACATTTCTAATAATACTAATAACCACAAGGCATGAAAAAACGTTGTCTCGCCACACCTCCCTACCACAATGAGAAAAATGTTATAGACATGACATTTTTCACAAGTCACAATTCAAACAGTCAAAACTCTCAAACAACAGGGGACCCCGGGTTACGTGGTCTATACTAAACTCAAAAACCATCGCACCACACAACCACCTGACCATCACACTGGCCCACAAAACTCTCACACTCCACCCATCACATTCTTCTCTGCACAGCACACTCCAATAAACAGCCAAACACATCAAATCTTTCTCATTCCCACACCCTCCAACTCCACACCAGTCTTCCCACAAGACTCAATTCCTTCCTCTCCCACATCCTCCAACTCCACACCAGTCTTCCCACAAGACTCAATTCCTTCCTCTCCCACATCCTCCAACTCCACACCAGTCTTCCCACAAGACTCAATTCCTTCCTCTCCCACATCCTCCAACTCCACACCAGTCTTCCCACAAGACTCATGCTCAACCTCCGCACACTTCTCCTTCCGCCGGGTAGAACACATCAACACCGTGGAACACATCAACACCCCACTCTCAGTCTCATCCTTCAACTTCTCCCTCTCACACTTCTCCTTCCGCCGGGTAGAACACATCAACACCGTGGAACACATCAACCATCTCACACTCAGTCTCATCCTTCAACTTCTCCCTCTCCTTCCGCCGGGTAGAACACATCAACACCGTGGAACGCATCAACCATCTCACACTGACTCGCCTCAGCAACAACCTCCTCAGCAACAACAACCTCCTCAGCAACAACAACCTCCTCAGCAACAACAACCTCCTCAGCAACAACAACCTCCTCAGCAACAACAACCTCCTCAGCAACAACAACCTCCTCAGCAACAACAACCTCCTCACACTGACTCGCATCGCCAATGCCAGACAACACAACTCTCTCCCCAATGCTGGTCACTCCACAATCACGCGCCACGTGGCCTCTTTTCCTACACCGGTAACACCTGGTATTCCTAGGAGACTGGCTCACACATCGATCTTCCTTCCTCCATCCACTACTTCGGCCTGGACAGTCACGTTTCCGGTGCCCCATCCTTCCACAACCAAAGCATTCGATACTCTCCTCAGATCTGACCACCACCTCCCGGTCGCCCAAGTCATTCCCCAATATCACATCCACCCATGAGGGAGCCATCTGCTTCAACACGCCAACTACTGCGTGACCACAATACTCTTCCGTGCTCAGTCGTACCTCATGTAGGGGAATAGGGAAACTTCTACCGTCAACACATGACAGCACAATTCCACTACCACAACATGTCCCCAGAACTCTCTTCCCAGTAGCTGAACCTTCCCAGTCTGCAAGAACAGCAGACCGCACCACCGTAATCTCTGAGGCTGTACTACGGAGCACAGTGACCGACACCTCCTGCCTCCCCACACGCAATTTTCCACGAGTCTCATAGGGATTAGCGCGCTTTGCTTTCCCCTTCTCCCTTATTTCCCGTCTCTCTCTCTCCACAGCTTCTCTCGCCGCAGCCTCCCTGGCTTTCTCTCTCTCTACCTCCTGTCTCTCCCTCTCACACCTCTCAGCAGCCTCCCTGGCTCTCTCTGCAACCTTCCTATCTCTCTCTCTCTCCTGCTCCAACTTTTTGTCTTCATATGCCTTTATCTTCTCTCTGAATGCCTTGCTCTTCTCCCTACACTCCCTGTCTTTTCTCTCCCTCTCTCCTTGCTCAGCCCAAAATCTCTCCCATTTCTCCCTTATCACTGTTCTTCTGAACTTGAACAGGATATCTCGCAATTCACCGTCAGTAGCCCCCTCGCCTGCATTCAACCCTAACTCCCTTATCACACTCTTCAAAGTTGACCCTTTCGAAAAACAGATCAACTCACTTGACGGCAATGCTACCTCACCCATTGCAAAGATTTGCTAGCAGCAAGTCAACACAAGGTCACACAGTGCAGCAAGGCATGAGAGCAACCAAGGTGAATCAAAAGCAAAAATGGCAGTTCAGGTCATGTCACAACACTCTCGCTCAAGGCACAGACACTCCAAATTTAACTGTGAAACATGAATTCAGATTTACTTTACTTTTGCATTTCGTTCAAATTATCCCAAGACGAAGACCCCAAATGTGACGTACTTGTTCTTTGATCAAATTAACTCGTTTAAATGTCTAGGGGAAGAACCAAAGCACGCACCTTCATTCCTCCATTCACACGCTAGATGGTAATTGTCTAAATGAAGTAATGGCAAAAACGGTATCAATTCAAAGGAAGTAGTTTAATTTTCATGAATGCATTTACCAGTGAATGGTGACTGAGCGACAAACGCTACAATAAATGCATAGAATGCAAGTAGAAAACAATCAATTCAGTTCAGCAATTTGAAGCGAGACAAGTAAAAAGAAAACAATGAAAAGAAAGATGTCTGCCCGAGCCGAGGTAATTAACTAAATGTACTTATCTGACCCTTTCGATGAAAAACGTGCAGGTGGAGAAGCACGGACCTAAACCCCACGCTCACCGCGTTAGCACCGGGGTTGGAATTGGGGGGGAGGGGGTCTGAGTGCACCGACATTGCAGCCGGTGACCCTGGAGGGAAATCACCACAGTCGATGAAACAGCTGAAACTTGGCATTCTTTCATTCTCTCTCTCTCTCTGGCATTCCTTCTTCTTCTGCGTCGTGTCGAGGGAACTGGCTCCTACGTCTTCTTCTTCTTCTTCCACAACGACGGAAATGGTCGCACTTGACACTCTTTCCTTCTCCTTCCACAACGACGGAAATGGTCGCACTTGACACTCTTTCCTTCTCCTTCCACAACGACGGAAATGGTCGCACTTGACACTCTTTCCTTCTCCTTCCACAACGACGGAAATGGTCGCACTTGACACTCTTTCCTTCTCCATCCCTACATGGCCACTGCCAATGGAAGAAACACCAAGCAGGGCGCCGATGTCGCTGCTTCACTAAAAATAAATGATATGACGCCTCGAGCATCCGGCGACACTTGTTTAAATAACTTCGCTGACGTCACCAAGTTCAGCCAGTCCAATCACTACTGTCCATCCCACCCCACTCTGACTGGTCAATTCACAAGTTGAAATTCACTGGTTGGTCAGCGCTAAAACGCCAGTGAAGTCCACTACACTGGTAACGCTTTCAAGTTATTCACATGCACAGGGGTCAATTCTGTACTGACACCGGCTCAGGGCAATGAAAAAACCTCTAAGGCTACGGCTCAGCAGACGCATAGTAAACATTTCTAATAATACTAATAACCACAAGGCATGAAAAAACGTTGTCTCGCCACAGGCGGCATTCCTTGTATGAGGTGATAAAGTGAAAAGGACGTGCGAAACAAAGGCTCTGTATAATGATAGAAGATCATTTTCGGTTCTCAGAACGCGCGCACACACACACACACACACACACACACACTCACACACACACACACACACACACACACACACACACACACTCACGCACACACACACACACACACACTCACACACACACACACACACACACTCACGCACACACACACACACACACACACACACACACACACACACACACACACGCGCGCACGCACACACAGAGAGAGAGAGAGAGAGAGAGAGAGAGAGAGAGAGAGAGAGAGAGAGAGAGAAAGAGAGAGACAGAAAGAAAGACACAGAGAGAGAGACAGAGAGAGAGACACAGAGAGAGAGACAGAGAGAGAGAGAGAGAGAGAGAGAGAGAGAAAGAGAGAGAGACAGAAAGAAAGACACAGAGAGAGAGACAGAGAGAGAGACAGAGAGAGAGAGAGAGAGAGAGAGAGAGAGAGAGCACCATGAGACGAACCCATACCATATGTTGACAATGTAAACAGCTCCTCCACAGATAGTTGAGCGGATTGAGACAGTAGTGGGAGACAGGACGCAATATATAGCCACACCTTTATCTTTACCGTTTACCAAGACAATGAATAGTTTATACTTTCACTTTGTCGTTTTTTATATAAAAAGAAAGGTATCAATGAAACAACATGGATACAATATAATATCGTTGCTTATTATCGCACTCAGTTATCACAAAATTGTCCACACAACTCAGTGCCATCTGTCTATATCATTAACTCTTTTTAACTTATCAAAAGCACTATTTTGAATGGACACCAAATATGAATAGACCAATCAAATTAATCCCTTAGTTATGTCGAATAATGTTGAGGTAACTTTTCCAAGTGTTCTCAAAGATATTATCACATTCTAACGTAATTCTCTTTTTATACTGACATTCTCAAGAAATACATACCTAGTCTATTGAAGATTTCGTCTCATTAACACATAAGTTCACTGCCGGATCATTGAAATATCCCCCGTATAGTTCAAGAAGTTGACATACATTCTTCATCTTTGATAACTCAAAAACCATATACTGAAACCCTCACTCCTTTTTTCTGAACATTGATGAGAATGAAAATTCGTGTGTTCTTTATCTGCTAAGAGTATGGATTACATCATATCTGACACATGGAATTATCACGGTTATCTTTGTTACTCATTAGTGTCAAGACCACCCACGCGGCCACCTTGAACACTTCTTGCCTTTGTGAAAAGCGTCCAGAATGAAACACTTGTTCAACAAATGCTACATTTTTGTGTATTAAAACCTTCTTGCGGTTCAACTAGAACATACACTGACAAATAGCCGTACTTACACTACAGAGCTGTGCACTCGCAAATGCTGCTTTGATAGAGTACTGGATATATTTTATTATTATTGTGAATTCACTATTATAAGTTGAGAAAAGAATATTACCGTTGGAAATTACTGACAAGTGACTTGTTTTTTAATGGTGCATACGTCTTCGAGTTCAGAACTGTCACCTATTTGTAATCATCTCTATCACGCACCAAGTAGCTCGCAGAAGAGTCATTTGTACTGCAGCCAACACGAAGTGTCCAAGACGACAGCTGTAGGTGTCCCATTTCCGAATACATTTTTGCCTGTGTTTTCGACTCGCCACTCAATGCGACATGGTGTTGGCATTGTCGGGACTGGGAGAACCGTCAGCTGCGTGGGTGAGTCGTGATGGAGTCCCATTCAATCCGTGTTGACTCTTCGAACCGTGGAAAAATGGCTTCATACATTTCTCGCGCGTCGATCGAACTGCAGGTCACACTTGGCAGGACTCTGTAACCGCAGGAGATTGGCTCTGGTGAGAAAGGACGTGGAAATTCGATGCCACACTTGTTTACAAGGAAGCCTAGTGCCTGAGTATAAAGGAACACTTTCTCTCAAAAAGTCCCGTTAGGGAAAGGAAACCTATGGCCATTCAGGGTATCCTCAAACAAGATGCTCATCGGATAACAACAAATATAACGACGATGACGATGACGACAAAGATGATGATGATGACGACAAAGATGATGATGATGATGACGACAAAGATGATGATGATGACGACAAAGATGATGATGATGACGACAAAGATGATAATGACGACATAGATGATGATGATGATGATTATGATGATGATGATGATGATGATGATGATGATGATGATGATGATGATGATGATGATGATGATGATGATGATGATGATGATGATGATGATGATGATGATGATGATGATAATGATGATAGTAACAATAATAATAATGATAACAAAAACAGCAACAAGATGAAACGCACATGGTGGAAATTGCATTAAAGACACACTCGTCCAAATTTTGACAAACAGATTTAATAAACAAAATCATACCAACAGCTCAAGACTCCTAGGCAAGCATGCAAATGGTCTTCACTGACAGTCGATTCAGGTAATTTATAGAGCACGGCCATTGCACATTGCATGTGTACACGTACACACCGTGAAAGGAAAAAAGCAAAGCAAAGTGGAACGTGCCAAGAATAGGTTTCCGGGAACGACCTTGAATTTGTTTTAAATGGTAAATTATACAGAGCGTTTCTTAACACATTCGGCGCCCGGTTGTGACTAAAACTGAGAAAAGCTTTTGTTGAATCTACATATAGACCTACCATTTGTAAAAGCTGTGATGTCAGGGCAATGAATGAATGAATGAATGAATGAATGAATGAATGAATGAATGAATGAATGAATGAATGAATGAATGAATAGAGTTTTACAGCTTATCAGGCTTTGTAGGCGATGTAAGCCTAATCAATTGCAAACTAGTTAAGACTAGCCGCCAGTCAAGTCACAATTTCCCTAGTTAGTTGCATCTTACGAAACGCGTAGGGAGACGCAGTGGAGGAATTCCTATCCCCACCCATAAGGCGGATGTCAGTGCAAATATTACTGTACTTGTTGACACGTGACTCGGGAAATTTAGCAGCGACAGTATGACTAGGAGTTCACCGCATGTAAGCAGAACTAAGGTGACTACGGGTACTCCGCGATTTCTCATTCCGCATATGTACCGGCAGCGATGCTGCTCGACCTGATACAATGCAGAAACACCTGGAGAAGTTGAAGTGGCGACAAAATCTCATGCTGCTCGACCTGATACAATGCAGAAACACCTGGAGAAGTTGAAGTGGCGACAAAATCTCATGCTGCTCGACCTGATACAATGCAGAAACACCTGGAGAAGTTGAAGTGGCGACAAAATCTCATGCTGCTCCACCTGATACAATGCAGAAACACCTGGAGAAGTTGAAGTGGCGACAAAATCTCATGCTGCTCCACCTGATACAATGCAGAAACACCTGGAGAAGTTGAAGTGGCGACAAAATCTCATGCTGCTCGACCTGATACAATGCAGAAACACCTGGAGAAGTTGAAGTGGCGACAAAATCTCATGCTGCTCGACCTGATACAATGCAGAAACACCTGGAGAAGTTGAAGTAGCGACAGAATCTCATGCTGCTCGACCTGATACAATGCAGAAACACCTGGAGAAGTTGAAGTGGCGACAAAAGCTCATGCTGCTCGACCTAATACAATGCAGAAACACCTGGAGAAGTTGAAGTGGCGACAAAATCTCTGGCAAATGTCAAGGCCGGACTGAGGCATGCGTCCTCAATAATCACACGAACACGCTAAGATTCAGATTTCCTCATCACAAAATAACATCTAGTGATGTTATAAATACATCATGTTGCAGCTGTTTTGGATAGTTGCAGTGAATCCCACTTCAAAGACACTACTTTAATCAAAATCAAGATGAAGCGCGTTTCATCATTACATCCGGCTGGCATGACTCTTGCTAGGAATAACATCTTTGTCTGAACACTCACAGACAAATTGTCAACACCTTTATAGTTACATTCTTGACCATGCTTTACTCACTACATGAATAAACATACGTCCAAAGGCATTGATGTAGGAATCAGAACAGCAAAAGTGACCTGTACATGTATAAATTCAATCTCCAGAGAACATGAGGCATGGTCGCTGCAAACTGTTTTGATTCCCATCGTGTGAACTATCCCCTCTGAGTTGTTGGAATTTAGCCTGCAGAGAATGAAGCAGTAGTTAATACAGAGCCTCACAGAGACGTTCATTGATTCTGTTGCCAAAATGACTCATTCTCATGTAAAGTTTTTCAAGTGAGACTCAAAAGCAGGACCGGAGAGCTAGTGGCGGCGGCTCACTGCCATGCTAAATGTTATCGTTACCGCTACCTCTGCTGCTGTTACTACTATTGATGTTGCTTCTGCTACTGCTGCTGTTGCTGCTACTTCTACTACTGCTGCTGACACAGGCTGGCTACCAAACCGAATTCCTGGATTACCTCCCATAATGGACCGTCACGCGCGCATGCCCAGCGTGTATAGAACCAGGTTCGATAACTCTGCACTACAAGCACACAACCAATAACCTCCTCGCCTGGCTGCCTGCCTTTGTCTGATGTTCGCCGCTCTCATGCTTGCCGATGTAATGAAGTTGATTTAGGCGCGCCACAATGACAGATCGTTGAGCGATTCTTCACCTGAGATTTAATTTCGATTATGTTCACAATTGCTCTTCATGGCGCTGCCTCCGCATGGTGAGGGTGCGCTGCATCGCTTTCAGGTATTATGAGCAGGATGTCGGGCAGGCAGGGTGAGAAGGCCATGATTGATGTCTTCTTTCTTTTTTCTTCTCTCCTCGTATCTTTTTTCTCTCTTCTCTTCGCCTCTATGTGGGTTTGAAACTTCGTTTTCTCTCCACGCTAGGCCCTCGAACTTCGTAGAAATAGGCACGCACAACACGGTGTAGGGATGAAGAATAAAATGTTCACTGATACGGCTGTTGTATTGTTGATCCCTTAAGTTACGTGGCTATGCGCTTGCTTGTTTGCTTACTTAGCTACCTGGATGCCTCTTTTTCTGATTCACGAGTTCGGGGATTTTACTCGTGATGGTAAGTGTGTGTGTGTGTGTGTGTGTGTGTGTGTGTGTGTGTGTGTGTGTGTGTGTGTGTGTGTGTGTGTGTGTGTCTGTGTGTGTGTGTATGTATGTGTGTGTGTGTGTGTGTGTGTGTAACTGCGTGTGTGTGTGCGTGTGTCTGTGTGTGTGTGTGTGTGTGTGTGTGTGTGTGTGTGTGTGTGTGTGTGTGTGTGTGTTAGTGTGTGTGTGTGTCTGTGTGTATGTGTGTGTGTGTGTTTGACATATTGGTGGAAGCCATAGAACGAGTCATTTCAAAGTCAAGATCCATGCACTTGTAGATATTGACTCCATTTATTTCATTTTTTCTAATATGGGTGCTTATAGTTTATCAAACACTTTCTTCATAAAAAACCAATTAGAAATATAGATGTTAAAAATCTCACTTCCATTTTAAAAAAAAGAACGACAGCGATACTGACGACAACAATGTCGAAGTTGAGAAGCTTTCGTTTGGAAGTCAGACAGCAAACGGCCAAAGAACGTAACAAACAAATGAAATTGAAACGACAAAGAAAATAAGCTCACATCAGACCGAAAAGATGTGACAGGAAGAAATGGAAATCACTGGGAAAGGGAGACGGAGAAGAGGAGGGGGAGACGGAGGGGGAGACGGAGGGGGAGACGGAGGGGGAGACTAAGGTGATGAATGCGCAATTTGCAGGCGCTGAGTGGGGGATGAGCGATGTGTCAGGACGACAGGGGGTGAGCCACCCGAGAGAGAGAGGGTTAATCTCCCCACTGCCCACGTGACCTCTCCGCCCTAGCGGGCGGGGAAACATGGGGACAAATCGCCAAGTGTTGTACGGCCACCTTAACTCTTTGCGGCCCACAGACTTGCATGCAGTTGCACTTGGCAAGCAGATTTCTCTTTGTGGAAAAATCCTTGGTATGTGTGTGTGTGTGTGTGTGTGTGTGTGTGTGTGTGTGTGTGTGTGTGTGTGTGTGTGCATGTGTATGTGTGTGTGTGTGTGTGTGTGTGTGTGTGTGTGTGTGTGTGTGTGTGTGTGTGTGTGTGTGTGTGTGTGTGTGTGTGTGTGTGTGTGTGTGTGTGTGTGTGTGTGTGTGCATGTGTGTGTGTGTGTGTGTGCATGTGTGTGTGTGCATGTGTGTGTGTGTGTGTGTGTTGTGTGTGTGCATGTGTGTGTGTGTGTGTGTGTGTGTGCACGCGCGCGGGCGATCTGCATGTGCATATGCGTGCTTACATTTTGAGTATAGATATACACGGGAGCTTTTGAAAAGATAAGTATAGGAATGTATTTGAGTGTGTGCGTCATTTTGTTTGTGTGTGTGCACTCATGTTTTTGCTCGTGCAAACGTGTGCTCAGATGTTCATGCGGAAAAGAGTGAGAGTTTAATCGAGTACACGGATATGAACGTACTTGGACAGCGGAAAGCTGGAGTGCTGTACAGAAAAAAAGGATGATAGTTCATAACGTGTACATAGTATTCATTGACATATATTCAACATTTATTGCATTTTTAATATATAAAGTAGTATGTTTAGCTGATTGGTTTTCAGTGCAAGATCTTAGGTACAAACCAGTTGTGCTTCTTTCTACGAAAATTCATTTCTCTGTGCTTGACCAGACCAAACAACTTCGCAGGTGAGGAACATAAGAATGATTACTACATCTTGCGTTCACAGCTTGTTATGACCAGTTAAGAGAGAAAACCCCCAAATAACTCAGGGATTAGTCCCTTGTGGTTAAGAATAATTGGATTCCAAAGCAAAAAAAGTCAGCCGATGCTTACACAATGACACCTATTTCAATAACACAAAGTCAGCATCACCATCGAACATAGTAACATCGCTCAACTCTGCTGAAGTCACATCACATTTGGAAGCCGAGAAGTTCCCAGGAAGTAAAGGGGTTAAGGGGCAGTACCCGGATTTTCGTAATCGACTGAGCCCGGAAGTGCGCGCGGAGAGGATCACTCCCCGGCCTCGTTCTGAGTCGGGCGGCCTGCGGGGATTGGGCGGGCGGGGAGAAGCGGGCGCGCCAACTCTCGCGCTGTCACGTGCTAATGCGCCAAATCCCGTGGAGCCGCCTGTGATAGTCGCCATGTGATTGGCCTGCCCGCCCACGAGCCACCCGCGCCGTAACTCTCGCACCTAATCCGCACCCCGACGTTGCCGGTGCTTTAAAAGAAATATTTGATGCAGTTTCCCTCCTCGCACCGTTTCTGGGGGCTTCCCGAAGATTTTGTGTTTTCTTTCCCCGCCGATCCGGGGACAAATTGAAAAGCAGAGCCTGCAAGCCGGGCAAGAGCTGCCGCCACTGGTAATTGGGACCATTACACAGGGGTCGCATTCCCTTGATCCCCCTGTCCCAGGCAACCTGGCCCCTAGAAGGGGCTGGCGCTGGCGTCAGCGTGAGGGCCAAAGCCCCTAGGGGTCCGTAAATCACGGCCTCTCCTCGCCCTGCACGACAGGAGAAGTTTCCTGGACTCGCCTCCACAATGGGGGATGATGCCCAAACTGCTTCCTCGGCGTGGCGTGCCTTGAAAAAGCGCCTCCCCCCTCCCTTCCCCTCCCTCGCTTGGGACCGCTCGTAGAGTCCGATTTGAAATGAGATTGGACTTCTGTAAATTGCAATGACGTGCGTAGGCACACAAGTTTGTTTTCGTCCGCCGTTGTTTGGATGACGCCTTCCACGTGATGGTTGTGGCAGAGACGGTTTTGCAACACCTCTGTTGATGGATGCATCAGCAAACTGCTGTTCCGTTCTGCTTCGGAGGCTTTGAAATTGCAACACCGCCTCGTTCCGTGTTGCAAGTGGGAAATGCGTTAGAAGCGAGTTTTTGTCTTTTGACAGTTGGTATTATCTTTGAACAGTTGCAATTGAGAAAAGAGCTAAACAGATTATTGCATTTAGATTTTTTCTAATCTGATTTTTATTAATCTCTCAGTTGTGCAATTGTTTACTTAAAAAATTTGTCACGTAAAATGTACGAACAGGAAAAAAAATACCATCCAACGACAGAACACGTCCATACTACTTGTACATAATCTTTATTTCCGTCCCTTAAAAATATGATTTGGGGGAGTTTCATACTAATTTGCCGCTCTGCAGGGCCCAATGACCGGTTTTACTCTTCGGTAGGAGAGGCAGTGTGGGTGAAGCACCTTGCCCAAGGATGCAACTCCAGGATCGCTGCAGCTTCGAACACTGCACCTATCTGCGGCACGTGACTGCAAGTCTGCAGGTCAGACGCCGCAATCTCTCGGCCACAAAGCGAACCTGTTACATCTGCACTACTTTTCGAAAGATGGATTATTTATTTTCATTCAGAAAAAGGCATACAACTATAGTGATTGTCACATACGAGAGAGAGAGAGAGAGAGAGAGAGAGAGAGAGAGAGAGAGAGAGAGAAAGAGAGAGACAGAGAGAGACAGAGAGAGACAGAGAGACCGACAGACAGACAGACAGAGAGACAGACAGACAGACAGACAGACAGACAGACAGACAGACAGACAGACAGATACCCAGACAGACAGACAGACAGACAGACAGACACACACACACACACACACACAGACAGACACACAGACAGACAGACAGACAGACAGATAGACAGACACAGACAGACAGACAGACAGACAGACAGACAGACAGACAGACAGACAGACAGACAGACAGACAGACAGACAGACAGACAGACAGACAGACAGACAGAGCGAGAGAGAGACACAGACAGAGGGAGAGAGAGGCACAGAGAGAGAGAGAGAGAGAGAGAGAGAGAGAGAGAGAGAGAGAGAGAGCGAGAGAGACAGAGAGAGAGACAGATTCAGAGAGAGAGAGACAGATACAGAGAGAGAGACAGATACAGAGAGACAGATACAGAGAGAGAGAGACAGAGGGAGATAGACAGACACAGAAAGATAGAGACAGACAGACAGAGAAAGATAGAGACAGACAGACAGACAGAGAAAGATATAGACAGAGAGACAGAGAAAGATAGAGACAGAGAGAGAGAGAGAGAGAGAAAGAGAGAGAGACAGACAAAGATAGACAGAGGAAGACAGAGAAAGATTGACAGAGAGAGAGAGAGAGACACAGAGAGAGACAGAGAGAGAGACAGAGAGAGAGAGAAGAGAGAGAGAGAGAGAGAGAGAGAGAGAGAGAGAGCGTTTAAATTTGCTCTGTCCTTTCTGCATATTTAGTCAATGGATGACATACTTTAACACAGACGACAGTAGAGGTGTGCAGTCTGAATGCAAAGCTGCTGTCACTGAAACATGGTGAGCGCAGGAGACTTGGCATGCACGCTATCAAAGAAGGTAGCGGCAGTAGTTAGAGTCGCTTTATAAAACGGACAAACGTCAACTAATATTTTCGACTAAGCCACGCTTTATGTTTTATGCCAAATGAAGACTTCTTAGTCGAAAATTAGCGTTGAGGTTTGTCTGTTTTATAAAGTGACTCTTTCTAATGCCGTTCCCTTGTTGGATATACTGCGAAACGTTTCGAAATGTATGGTCATACAGTTGACATGTCATAAAAGAGAATGGATCCAACATGATAAGTTTGATGTAGGAAAGGACCGAGTCGTTTGGAAGTGACGTTAGCTGTCCAGAAGGACAAATCATTACTGTATGTAAATTTTTAAAAAGCATATTTACGTGCTTTGCAGCACTGCAAGTAATGAATTTTCATGTCTTATTACCGAGGGTGCATTATACTGTTGATTTTCACTTCAGAATCGTTTTATATATATACTTGGCTGTTACTTCCACGATTGAATTTCAAATACAGAGTGTTCCTCGAGTTTGATTTTGTATTGCATTTATTTCTGTGGCACGCTTTTGTGGAACCTGCACCGTGGGAAATGTGGCTCGCCTTCCGTGGTCGTGGCCAAACGACAGATTTTTCTGGCATGCAAACAGACGTTGTGTTGCTCGAACAATCTCCAGTCACAAATTCAAATCTCGTGATC
Organism: Theodoxus fluviatilis; assembly: GCA_034096865.1. NCBI lineage: Eukaryota > Metazoa > Mollusca > Gastropoda > Cycloneritida > Neritidae > Theodoxus > Theodoxus fluviatilis. The sequence continues at coordinate 13,460 of JAWQFJ010013150.1, read as the reverse complement.
GGATAACTACACACCTACACTGACGCGCGTTACTCATAGGATTATCACGCCTGTATGTAACAAATGCGTTTTCATTCGCTTGCAGTCAGGGTTGTGCGAGTCTAGATTAGTCTGTTCATCCATTCACGAAAATAATCCCGCGCGCGAGGTGGGGCACAATACATTCTCTGTCCGCTTTCGCCAACCAATGAATACTGATGAAGCCCATCGACCGGTCCTCATTCAGAGGAACTGTGGCGGCTCATAATCCTGCTGCTTGCATTCGGCCCCGCCTGTTTCATTGTGTACATGTACAAATCACTGTGTACTTCTTCGCACTGCCCTCACCATCGCTGCCAAGAACAGCGTAGAGGGCCATGCCAGGTGTACCAGTCTATTTCTACGCCAGATGCGACAATGAAATTCGAAAACGTTAGAAGCCCATGTGACGGAAATCGCAGTTCGCTAGTGTGACCTCTGTGCATCATAGATATTCATCAGGGTTATCTGATATTTGGAACTAAATTGTGCGATCTCAGTTTAAGACACTTGTATTTACACAGCCACATCGTTTGCTTATTAGCAGATGTCATATATGTCCGAGACGAATTTGCTCAAAGAAATTTGAAAGTCGTCATTTTCCTTGTCAAGTTTGATAGGCAACCATTTTAGTGTATTAACGCCAGTATTTAAAAAAACCAAAACAGTGTGTAAAAAAGGAAAGTAACGTAACAAAGCAGCAAATGCAGTACTCATATCAGTGACTTTGAAATAAGAATGTGTTGACGACAGAGTACGCTATAGGAAATTGATATTACTTTCAAGTTTTTGTGTGGTAATTCACTGCTGGTGTGTAATATATTATACAATAACTGATTAAGAATAATGTATAACATGTAATATAGTAAAACTGTTTTGATTACATTCTTAAGGAAGGACAGTGCAGTAAAGAAAGCGAGAGAGAGAAAGAGAACAAACCGCCCAGTATAGTTAAAGTACAACTTGCTTGAATTCAATCAAAGATTATAGGTTACACAAAGATAGTTCATTAGCTAATTGTTATGAGGATCGAGACACGTTGCGCCCCAAGCGGCCAGGACTATGGGGAAGTAATCACACTGCTTAGATACATGTAAAAAGTGCTTGTTTGTCGACGCGTTTCTGATGCATTCCGATCATGTTTGTGAATACATTTACGGTGTAATGTGTAATAAAATGATTTGCTGCAATAATGGGGGTGTTTTGGCTTTGTTTTTTTGTAGCAGGCGTTGTGAAATCGAAATATTTGGTTCATCGAAATGTGAGCCTATAGTCCGTTTCAACATTGCTCTGTCAGTGGAGACAAAGATTATTCGTCTGCTAGCCATCTAGGTACATACGACCGGTGAGGTTTGTTTACTTATCTTCTGTGGGTTTTGTGCAGAAAGTATACGTTAAAACAGTCTAATATGACTTATTTTGATTAGTTTTTAATCTAATTAATATTTTTGCATGCTTTAACGCGGCCGGATCTTTGGCATAACTCCCCGGGCGTGCGAAGTCAGTAGCGTCCACTGACAGAGCAATGTTTAAACGGACTATAGGCTCACGCGCATGCGCAGAAGCATCCATTTAGATGAACCAAATATTTCGATTTCACAACGCCTGCTACAAAAAAACAAAGCCAAAACACCCCCATTATTGCAGCAAATCATTTTATTACACATTACACCGTAAATGTATTCACAAACATGATCGGAATGCATCAGAAACGCGTCGACAAACAAGCACTTTTTACATGTATCTAAGCAGTGTGATTACTTCCCCATAGTCCTGGCCGCTTGGGGCGCAACGTGTCTCGATCCTCATAACAATTAGCTAATGAACTATCTTTGTGTAACCTATAATCTTTGATTGAATTCAAGCAAGTTGTACTTTAACTATACTGGGCGGTTTGTTCTCTTTCTCTCTCTCGCTTTCTTTACTGCACTGTCCTTCCTTAAGAATGTAATCAAAACAGTTTTACTATATTACATGTTATACATTATTCTTAATCAGTTATTGTATAATATATTACACACCAGCAGTGAATTACCACACAAAAACTTGAAAGTAATATCAATTTCCTATAGCGTACTCTGTCGTCAACACATTCTTATTTCAAAGTCACTGATATGAGTACTGCATTTGCTGCTTTGTTACGTTACTTTCCTTTTTTACACACTGTTTTGGTTTTTTTAAATACTGGCGTTAATACACTAAAATGGTTGCCTATCAAACTTGACAAGGAAAATGACGACTTTCAAATTTCTTTGAGCAAATTCGTCTCGGACATATATGACATCTGCTAATAAGCAAACGATGTGGCTGTGTAAATACAAGTGTCTTAAACTGAGATCGCACAATTTAGTTCCAAATATCAGATAACCCTGATGAATATCTATGATGCACAGAGGTCACACTAGCGAACTGCGATTTCCGTCACATGGGCTTCTAACGTTTTCGAATTTCATTGTCGCATCTGGCGTAGAAATAGACTGGTACACCTGGCATGGCCCTCTACGCTGTTCTTGGCAGCGATGGTGAGGGCAGTGCGAAGAAGTACACAGTGATTTGTACATGTACACAATGAAACAGGCGGGGCCGAATGCAAGCAGCAGGATTATGAGCCGCCACAGTTCCTCTGAATGAGGACCGGTCGATGGGCTTCATCAGTATTCATTGGTTGGCGAAAGCGGACAGAGAATGTATTGTGCCCCACCTCGCGCGCGGGATTATTTTCGTGAATGGATGAACAGACTAATCTAGACTCGCACAACCCTGACTGCAAGCGAATGAAAACGCATTTGTTACATACAGGCGTGATAATCCTATGAGTAACGCGCGTCAGTGTAGGTGTGTAGTTATCCGATCACGAGATTTGAATTTGTGACTGGAGATTGTTCGAGCAACACAACGTCTGTTTGCATGCCAGAAAAATCTGTCGTTTGGCCACGACCACGGAAGGCGAGCCACATTTCCCACGGTGCAGGTTCCACAAAAGCGTGCCACAGAAATAAATGCAATACAAAATCAAACTCGAGGAACACTCTGTATTTGAAATTCAATCGTGGAAGTAACAGCCAAGTATATATATAAAACGATTCTGAAGTGAAAATCAACAGTATAATGCACCCTCGGTAATAAGACATGAAAATTCATTACTTGCAGTGCTGCAAAGCACGTAAATATGCTTTTTAAAAATTTACATACAGTAATGATTTGTCCTTCTGGACAGCTAACGTCACTTCCAAACGACTCGGTCCTTTCCTACATCAAACTTATCATGTTGGATCCATTCTCTTTTATGACATGTCAACTGTATGACCATACATTTCGAAACGTTTCGCAGTATATCCAACAAGGGAACGGCATTAGAAAGAGTCACTTTATAAAACAGACAAACCTCAACGCTAATTTTCGACTAAGAAGTCTTCATTTGGCATAAAACATAAAGCGTGGCTTAGTCGAAAATATTAGTTGACGTTTGTCCGTTTTATAAAGCGACTCTAACTACTGCCGCTACCTTCTTTGATAGCGTGCATGCCAAGTCTCCTGCGCTCACCATGTTTCAGTGACAGCAGCTTTGCATTCAGACTGCACACCTCTACTGTCGTCTGTGTTAAAGTATGTCATCCATTGACTAAATATGCAGAAAGGACAGAGCAAATTTAAACGCTCTCTCTCTCTCTCTCTCTCTCTCTCTCTCTCTTTCTCTCTCTCTCTCTCTCTCTCTCTGTCTCTCTCTCTCTCTCTCTCTCTCTCTGTCAATCTTTCTCTGTCTTCCTCTGTCTATCTTTGTCTGTCTCTCTCTCTTTCTCTCTCTCTCTCTCTCTGTCTCTATCTTTCTCTGTCTCTCTGTCTATATCTTTCTCTGTCTGTCTGTCTGTCTCTATCTTTCTCTGTCTGTCTGTCTCTATCTTTCTGTGTCTGTCTATCTCCCTCTGTCTCTCTCTCTCTGTATCTGTCTCTCTGTATCTGTCTCTCTCTCTGTATCTGTCTCTCTCTCTCTGAATCTGTCTCTCTCTCTGTCTCTCTCGCTCTCTCTCTCTCTCTCTCTCTCTCTCTCTCTCTCTCTCTCTCTCTCTGTGCCTCTCTCTCCCTCTGTCTGTGTCTCTCTCTCGCTCTGTCTGTCTGTCTGTCTGTCTGTCTGTCTGTCTGTCTGTCTGTCTGTCTGTCTGTCTGTCTGTCTGTCTGTCTGTCTGTCTGTCTGTCTGTCTGTGTCTGTCTATCTGTCTGTCTGTCTGTCTGTCTGTGTGTGTGTCTGTCTGTGTGTGTGTGTGTGTGTCTGTCTGTCTGTCTGTCTGTGTCTGTCTGGGTATCTGTCTGTCTGTCTGTCTGTCTGTCTGTCTGTCTGTCTGTCGGTCGGTCTCTCTGTCTGTCTCTCTGTCTGTCTGTCGGTCGGTCTCTCTGTCTCTCTCTGTCTCTCTCTGTCTCTCTCTTTCTCTCTCTCTCTGTATCTCTCTCTCTCTCTCTCTCTCGTATGTGACAATCACTATAGTTGTATGCCTTTTTCTGAATGAAAATAAATAATCCATCTTTCGAAAAGTAGTGCAGATGTAACAGGTTCGCTTTGTGGCCGAGAGATTGCGGCGTCTGACCTGCAGACTTGCAGTCACGTGCCGCAGATAGGTGCAGTGTTCGAAGCTGCAGCGATCCTGGAGTTGCATCCTTGGGCAAGGTGCTTCACCCACACTGCCTCTCCTACCGAAGAGTAAAACCGGTCATTGGGCCCTGCAGAGCGGCAAATTAGTATGAAACTCCCCCAAATCATATTTTTAAGGGACGGAAATAAAGATTATGTACAAGTAGTATGGACGTGTTCTGTCGTTGGATGGTATTTTTTTTCCTGTTCGTACATTTTACGTGACAAATTTTTTAAGTAAACAATTGCACAACTGAGAGATTAATAAAAATCAGATTAGAAAAAATCTAAATGCAATAATCTGTTTAGCTCTTTTCTCAATTGCAACTGTTCAAAGATAATACCAACTGTCAAAAGACAAAAACTCGCTTCTAACGCATTTCCCACTTGCAACACGGAACGAGGCGGTGTTGCAATTTCAAAGCCTCCGAAGCAGAACGGAACAGCAGTTTGCTGATGCATCCATCAACAGAGGTGTTGCAAAACCGTCTCTGCCACAACCATCACGTGGAAGGCGTCATCCAAACAACGGCGGACGAAAACAAACTTGTGTGCCTACGCACGTCATTGCAATTTACAGAAGTCCAATCTCATTTCAAATCGGACTCTACGAGCGGTCCCAAGCGAGGGAGGGGAAGGGAGGGGGGAGGCGCTTTTTCAAGGCACGCCACGCCGAGGAAGCAGTTTGGGCATCATCCCCCATTGTGGAGGCGAGTCCAGGAAACTTCTCCTGTCGTGCAGGGCGAGGAGAGGCCGTGATTTACGGACCCCTAGGGGCTTTGGCCCTCACGCTGACGCCAGCGCCAGCGCCAGCCCCTTCTAGGGGCCAGGTTGCCTGGGACAGGGGGATCAAGGGAATGCGACCCCTGTGTAATGGTCCCAATTACCAGTGGCGGCAGCTCTTGCCCGGCTTGCAGGCTCTGCTTTTCAATTTGTCCCCGGATCGGCGGGGAAAGAAAACACAAAATCTTCGGGAAGCCCCCAGAAACGGTGCGAGGAGGGAAACTGCATCAAATATTTCTTTTAAAGCACCGGCAACGTCGGGGTGCGGATTAGGTGCGAGAGTTACGGCGCGGGTGGCTCGTGGGCGGGCAGGCCAATCACATGGCGACTATCACAGGCGGCTCCACGGGATTTGGCGCATTAGCACGTGACAGCGCGAGAGTTGGCGCGCCCGCTTCTCCCCGCCCGCCCAATCCCCGCAGGCCGCCCGACTCAGAACGAGGCCGGGGAGTGATCCTCTCCGCGCGCACTTCCGGGCTCAGTCGATTACGAAAATCCGGGTACTGCCCCTTAACCCCTTTACTTCCTGGGAACT
>JAWQFJ010013150.1:0-5000 GCA_034096865.1 Theodoxus fluviatilis | reverse complement strand
TTGGTAGCCAGCCTGTGTCAGCAGCAGTAGTAGAAGTAGCAGCAACAGCAGCAGTAGCAGAAGCAACATCAATAGTAGTAACAGCAGCAGAGGTAGCGGTAACGATAACATTTAGCATGGCAGTGAGCCGCCGCCACTAGCTCTCCGGTCCTGCTTTTGAGTCTCACTTGAAAAACTTTACATGAGAATGAGTCATTTTGGCAACAGAATCAATGAACGTCTCTGTGAGGCTCTGTATTAACTACTGCTTCATTCTCTGCAGGCTAAATTCCAACAACTCAGAGGGGATAGTTCACACGATGGGAATCAAAACAGTTTGCAGCGACCATGCCTCATGTTCTCTGGAGATTGAATTTATACATGTACAGGTCACTTTTGCTGTTCTGATTCCTACATCAATGCCTTTGGACGTATGTTTATTCATGTAGTGAGTAAAGCATGGTCAAGAATGTAACTATAAAGGTGTTGACAATTTGTCTGTGAGTGTTCAGACAAAGATGTTATTCCTAGCAAGAGTCATGCCAGCCGGATGTAATGATGAAACGCGCTTCATCTTGATTTTGATTAAAGTAGTGTCTTTGAAGTGGGATTCACTGCAACTATCCAAAACAGCTGCAACATGATGTATTTATAACATCACTAGATGTTATTTTGTGATGAGGAAATCTGAATCTTAGCGTGTTCGTGTGATTATTGAGGACGCATGCCTCAGTCCGGCCTTGACATTTGCCAGAGATTTTGTCGCCACTTCAACTTCTCCAGGTGTTTCTGCATTGTATTAGGTCGAGCAGCATGAGCTTTTGTCGCCACTTCAACTTCTCCAGGTGTTTCTGCATTGTATCAGGTCGAGCAGCATGAGATTCTGTCGCTACTTCAACTTCTCCAGGTGTTTCTGCATTGTATCAGGTCGAGCAGCATGAGATTTTGTCGCCACTTCAACTTCTCCAGGTGTTTCTGCATTGTATCAGGTCGAGCAGCATGAGATTTTGTCGCCACTTCAACTTCTCCAGGTGTTTCTGCATTGTATCAGGTGGAGCAGCATGAGATTTTGTCGCCACTTCAACTTCTCCAGGTGTTTCTGCATTGTATCAGGTGGAGCAGCATGAGATTTTGTCGCCACTTCAACTTCTCCAGGTGTTTCTGCATTGTATCAGGTCGAGCAGCATGAGATTTTGTCGCCACTTCAACTTCTCCAGGTGTTTCTGCATTGTATCAGGTCGAGCAGCATGAGATTTTGTCGCCACTTCAACTTCTCCAGGTGTTTCTGCATTGTATCAGGTCGAGCAGCATCGCTGCCGGTACATATGCGGAATGAGAAATCGCGGAGTACCCGTAGTCACCTTAGTTCTGCTTACATGCGGTGAACTCCTAGTCATACTGTCGCTGCTAAATTTCCCGAGTCACGTGTCAACAAGTACAGTAATATTTGCACTGACATCCGCCTTATGGGTGGGGATAGGAATTCCTCCACTGCGTCTCCCTACGCGTTTCGTAAGATGCAAACTAACTAGGGAAATTGTGACTTGACTGGCGGCTAGTCTTAACTAGTTTGCAATTGATTAGGCTTACATCGCCTACAAAGCCTGATAAGCTGTAAAACTCTATTCATTCATTCATTCATTCATTCATTCATTCATTCATTCATTCATTCATTCATTCATTCATTCATTGCCCTGACATCACAGCTTTTACAAATGGTAGGTCTATATGTAGATTCAACAAAAGCTTTTCTCAGTTTTAGTCACAACCGGGCGCCGAATGTGTTAAGAAACGCTCTGTATAATTTACCATTTAAAACAAATTCAAGGTCGTTCCCGGAAACCTATTCTTGGCACGTTCCACTTTGCTTTGCTTTTTTCCTTTCACGGTGTGTACGTGTACACATGCAATGTGCAATGGCCGTGCTCTATAAATTACCTGAATCGACTGTCAGTGAAGACCATTTGCATGCTTGCCTAGGAGTCTTGAGCTGTTGGTATGATTTTGTTTATTAAATCTGTTTGTCAAAATTTGGACGAGTGTGTCTTTAATGCAATTTCCACCATGTGCGTTTCATCTTGTTGCTGTTTTTGTTATCATTATTATTATTGTTACTATCATCATTATCATCATCATCATCATCATCATCATCATCATCATCATCATCATCATCATCATCATCATCATCATCATCATCATCATCATCATCATCATCATCATCATCATAATCATCATCATCATCATCTATGTCGTCATTATCATCTTTGTCGTCATCATCATCATCTTTGTCGTCATCATCATCATCTTTGTCGTCATCATCATCATCATCTTTGTCGTCATCATCATCATCTTTGTCGTCATCGTCATCGTCGTTATATTTGTTGTTATCCGATGAGCATCTTGTTTGAGGATACCCTGAATGGCCATAGGTTTCCTTTCCCTAACGGGACTTTTTGAGAGAAAGTGTTCCTTTATACTCAGGCACTAGGCTTCCTTGTAAACAAGTGTGGCATCGAATTTCCACGTCCTTTCTCACCAGAGCCAATCTCCTGCGGTTACAGAGTCCTGCCAAGTGTGACCTGCAGTTCGATCGACGCGCGAGAAATGTATGAAGCCATTTTTCCACGGTTCGAAGAGTCAACACGGATTGAATGGGACTCCATCACGACTCACCCACGCAGCTGACGGTTCTCCCAGTCCCGACAATGCCAACACCATGTCGCATTGAGTGGCGAGTCGAAAACACAGGCAAAAATGTATTCGGAAATGGGACACCTACAGCTGTCGTCTTGGACACTTCGTGTTGGCTGCAGTACAAATGACTCTTCTGCGAGCTACTTGGTGCGTGATAGAGATGATTACAAATAGGTGACAGTTCTGAACTCGAAGACGTATGCACCATTAAAAAACAAGTCACTTGTCAGTAATTTCCAACGGTAATATTCTTTTCTCAACTTATAATAGTGAATTCACAATAATAATAAAATATATCCAGTACTCTATCAAAGCAGCATTTGCGAGTGCACAGCTCTGTAGTGTAAGTACGGCTATTTGTCAGTGTATGTTCTAGTTGAACCGCAAGAAGGTTTTAATACACAAAAATGTAGCATTTGTTGAACAAGTGTTTCATTCTGGACGCTTTTCACAAAGGCAAGAAGTGTTCAAAGTGGCCGCGTGGGTGGTCTTGACACTAATGAGTAACAAAGATAACCGTGATAATTCCATGTGTCAGATATGATGTAATCCATACTCTTAGCAGATAAAGAACACACGAATTTTCATTCTCATCAATGTTCAGAAAAAAGGAGTGAGGGTTTCAGTATATGGTTTTTGAGTTATCAAAGATGAAGAATGTATGTCAACTTCTTGAACTATACGGGGGATATTTCAATGATCCGGCAGTGAACTTATGTGTTAATGAGACGAAATCTTCAATAGACTAGGTATGTATTTCTTGAGAATGTCAGTATAAAAAGAGAATTACGTTAGAATGTGATAATATCTTTGAGAACACTTGGAAAAGTTACCTCAACATTATTCGACATAACTAAGGGATTAATTTGATTGGTCTATTCATATTTGGTGTCCATTCAAAATAGTGCTTTTGATAAGTTAAAAAGAGTTAATGATATAGACAGATGGCACTGAGTTGTGTGGACAATTTTGTGATAACTGAGTGCGATAATAAGCAACGATATTATATTGTATCCATGTTGTTTCATTGATACCTTTCTTTTTATATAAAAAACGACAAAGTGAAAGTATAAACTATTCATTGTCTTGGTAAACGGTAAAGATAAAGGTGTGGCTATATATTGCGTCCTGTCTCCCACTACTGTCTCAATCCGCTCAACTATCTGTGGAGGAGCTGTTTACATTGTCAACATATGGTATGGGTTCGTCTCATGGTGCTCTCTCTCTCTCTCTCTCTCTCTCTCTCTCTCTCTCTGTCTCTCTCTCTGTCTCTCTCTCTGTGTCTTTCTTTCTGTCTCTCTCTCTAACTCTCTCTCTCTTCTGTCTCTCTCTCTCTCTGTCTCTCTCTCTCTGTGTCTCTCTCTCTGTCTCTCTCTCTGTGTCTTTCTTTCTGTCTCTCTCTTTCTCTCTCTCTCTCTCTCTCTCTCTCTCTCGATCTCTCTCTCTCTCTCTCTCTGTGTGCGTGCGCGCGTGTGTGTGTATGGGTGTGTGTGTGTGTGTGTGTGTGTGTGTGTGTGCGTGAGTGTGTGTGTGTGTGTGTGCGTGAGTGTGTGTGTGTGTGTGTGTGCGTGAGTGTGTGTGTGTGTGTGTGTGTGTGTGTGTGTGTGTGTGTGAGTGTGTGTGTGTGTGTGTGTGTGTGTGTGTGCGCGCGTTCTGAGAACCGAAAATGATCTTCTATCATTATACAGAGCCTTTGTTTCGCACGTCCTTTTCACTTTATCACCTCATACAAGGAATGCAAGACTGTGGCGAAGACAACGTATTCTTTCATGCCCTGTGGTTATTAAGTATTATTAGAATATGTTCTTAACCTATAGCGGTTCTGCCATGAGCCGTAGCCTTCAGCAGGTTTTTATTGCCCTGAGCAAAGAGCTTCTGTCCCCCCCCCAGTACAGAATTGACCCCTGTGCATGTGAATAACTTGAAAGCGTTACCAGTGTAGTGGACTTCACTGGCGTTTTAGCGCTGACCAACCATGAATTTCACTTGTGAATTGACCAGTCAGGATGGGGTGGGATGGACAGTAGTGATTGGACTGGCTGGACTTGGTGACGTCAGCGAAGTTATTTAAACAAGTGTCGGACCGGATTGCTCAGAGGCGTCATACTTCATTTATTTTAAGTTGCAGGCAGCACGACATCGGCCGAAGCCCGGCTCTGGAGTTTCTCTACCATATGGCATGTGGACCCAAGTAGCCACGGAATGAGAGAAAGGAAATGAGTGTCAAGTTGCGCCACATTATCCGCTCGTTGTGGAAGCGAAGAGCAATGGACAAGAGTAGTCAAAGGGCAGACCATTATCCGTGTCGTTGTGGCAGGAGAAGGGAG
>JAWQFJ010013148.1:0-27157 GCA_034096865.1 Theodoxus fluviatilis | reverse complement strand
CATGGCCGAGATGCCTGCTGCTGTGGAGTAGCAACATCAGGACAGACCCAATGTGGCAACAATTCAAAATGCCTTTTTTTTGCACCCAGTCTGTCGCTACTTGAGGTGGAGTGCCGCAGTCCTTGTTACCTATGAATAAAGTCGACACTCATTTCGTTGATGGACATTCCTCATTCTTTGAATTGGTGCATGCTTTGTTTGATATGACCGATACCACCTCTGTCTGCACCTTGCTACCATTCCTAATCCTATACTGACCTCACTGTCAGCCTTGCTACCATTGCTATACTGACCTCACTGTCAGCCTTGCTACCATTGCTATACTGACCTCACTGTCAGCCTTGCTACCATTGCTATACTGACCTCACTGTCAGCCTTGCTACCATTGCTATACTGACCTCACTGTCAGCCTTGCTACCATTCCTAATCCTATACTGACCTCACTGTCAGCCTTGCTACCATTGCTATACTGACCTCACTGTTAACTTTGCTACTGTTGCGCTTGTCTCCTTGCAATGTTCTGTTGTACAGAGGTTCTAGCTTGGGCCGGGAAGTCGAAGTTCACAAACGCTGGTCATTGTTTTCGATAAAACTTTATTCATGCACCAGTCGATACACAGCGGTGACAATCAGTAAACAGCATTGTCGTAACAACTTCACTCTACGCGCAATGCCGCAGAGGACTTGATCTTCTAGTTAAGCTCTCACCTTAACTCTGTCATGTGCTCTCTTGTCTTGTTTTTTCACGCTTATATACCCTTAAGGCAAGACACGGGTCAAAAAGTTGGGAAAATTTCATATCTGGACATTTTTGAGATAACATCAGTTTTGAGTAGTTCAAACACTCGCAAATGCCCCCATGTGTTTTTTTCGACCTCTCATTCGAAAATTAGTTGAATAAAATGGCTTTTAAAAACATCACTCCTCGTAAAAAACGTTAAAAACGTCATTGATGCATCGTATTTTATGACTTTTGGAAAATTAGTAACTTTCGATCTATTCTACGAAGAGGTTCACGCCCGGTACCGTTGGAAAGCTCGTCTTTTCGATCGAGCACAGCAAGGGAAATCACTCCGCCAACTATAGTGGTCTATTTTTAGTTGATGATTTCAAACAGCGTACACAGGGTTGTTTGGAAACTCACTAGCCAATCATTGAGCTTAGAGAGGGAATTCCACTTGTTTCAACCAATCAGAGACTCCGAAGCGAGGATTCCCTGGCCCACAATGCATCGTAAACATGGCTGCTGCTTCAACGCTAATTCTCTCAGTTAGTTTATGTTTCGCACCAAATCGAATAAATTCGACTTCAATCAAACAATCAGAGAATGCCCATGAGTGAATAAACTCAACATTATGCCGCGACCAAAAAATAGTGGGCGAAGAGAGCAGCTTGCGGCTGCACGCACCTCGAAAATACTTTGCGGTCAAGGTCGAAAGTCTAGTTCTACTTCGTCAACGCCTGCGTTGACAGTGCCATCGCGATTGCTGCCTCCTCGTCCCTCCATCTCAACTGCCTCGATTCCAGAAGAAACTTCGAACACATCGGCATCAAGGAGGAAGATACAGATGATGCAGGCAAAAGCGAAGCAGCTGATTGAAACCAATCAAAAGTGGGTCAACGTACACTTAGATCAGCTGAGTGAACTGATGAACGATGTTCTTTGCCCGAACTGTTTTCTGTCTGGTCTCACCATCAGAATACTATACGATGAAAACAATGGCTTAGCCAGCAAACTTTGCTTGAAATGTGGAGCCTGTAATGCCAGAAGAATGAAGAAAGCTAATGTGGCAGCCTATGTTCAGGCATAGCAACAGCGCCTACACTATGTGGCTTCATGCCTTCAACTCAAGGCATCAGAAGGGGAGGCTTCAGGAGGAAGAAGGAGGAGAAACCTATGGTGCTGGAATGGCAGACTGACTTGTTGTTGACTCATTCACAGCATGTGTCTCCCTGAAGTTGCCTTTATTGATCTTGGCATTTCCTGTGTAGTAGTAGGGCTGATCCTTTCCTCTTGAGCATGAACTTTTCCATCCCTGCATTTTTTTGTACTGGGGACTGACTCACTGCACAAAAACACTAAAAACTGGAAACTGTAAGTTCAGTTTCATTTTTTAGCATGTGTAGTCCTGCTGGATGAATGTATGAATAAATGAAACAATTTTTTGCCATGATGGATAGTTTTAGTAGGACTTATGCATGACTAAAAGTTGTTTTTGCCATTTTCTCAAAATGTGTTTTTTTCATAGAGTTCAAATCAATTAATTACTAAAACTCATCACAGGATGATGATGATGACTTGTAATTTTGCAGGTTTGTTACATGTATAATAATTTATAAACTGACAGACATTTTTTTGCTGTGAACTGATTATTTGGCCAGATATGATTTTTTTTTCTTTGATGTTGAACCTACTTTATCTGCAATTCGGATATTGATGTGGAAGCAATAAGTACATTTTTTAAAATACTTTTTGCATTACAAACATAATCTTCTGTACATTTGAAGATAAAGAGTGTACAATTTTAATGCAAAAAGAATTAAAAAAAATATCAAGTAGTTAAGAAGTTATAGAAATTTGAAGATACAGAAATTTGCATATTTTTGCATGTTAGGCGGCCATATTGGATAACCCATAATTCTAATTACTGTCAAACTTTGATGTTTTGATTTACTGTTATGAGTTCTTTCATGCTAATGAAACAAAAAAATTTCAATAAACATTAAAAAATTTCATGCTTCCTAGTAGTGTCTTGCCTTAAGGCGCCTATACACGTTCCGGTTTTCAAGCCGATTTTGCTCCCGATCCGGTCTGACCGTGCGTGTAAAAATTGGGTTGACAGCCACACGCAACAATTACACCGAGACCGCGAACTCAAGCGATTTTCATTTATGCGAAGCGAAGTCAGAATTTAGAGTTACGTCCCTTTGATGAGCTATGGCAACGACGCTTCCACGTGTAGTCTATGCGTGTTACCTGCCTGTCGGATTTTAAAATATAGAAGCTTTCACGACCTATTGATGCATTCAACATACAGCTTTGATCAATTAATGCTGTTCATGGCTTACATTTTCTTTGGATGGGGTTTCTAGTATCCCGAAATACAGCATTTTCTGCGTCGACCTGCATTCAATTTGTAAAATTTAGAAGCTTTCACGACCTATTGATGCATTCAACATACAGCTTTGATAAATTAATGCTGTTCATGGCTTACATTTTCTTTGGATGGGGTTTTAGTATCCCCCAAATACACCAATTTCTGTGCAAAGCGGAGACAAGTCCGCCATTGAAATTTGCGAATAGTCGCGAGATTCTTGTCCTTCTCGCGTCGCCCGGCATAGGAATTGGTCGGGACCGGGTCGGGGAATAGAGCCTGCCCTACCGACAAGAACCGGGCCGGATTGTATGCAAATGAGTCAACCGTTTTGATTCTTGACAGGATTGGCAGCAAAACGGGGGGACAACCGGTACTTGTGTAGGAGCCTTTACACAGGTTCCAGAAACTTCCAGAACAGCATACGATCTACTCGGTGGCCATGAAGCTTCACGAGTGACGTCCCGTGACAGCTGAAACAAATTTAGCCCCTCTCCGCCGCATCGCCAGGCAACAGCACGGGGGGAGAGGCTGATGTAAATGTTGTGACGTTTTCTCGAACCTTCTGGCACCGTCGCAGGCGCAGTTGATTGTTGTGTATCGGTCAGGTCACGGCCTTGACCCGCGCGCGACCGAGTTAGGCTAATATTAGCTTGTTGTGACACAGTAGTTCTGTCGCGTCGCAGTTAGGAATGTGGGAGTGTGTTCGACATCGCACTGGTAGTTTCTAGAAATTGTGTAAAGGTATATAAGGAGCGAAAGCGAGTGAGAGAGAGAGAGAGCAGATACGACAGAGTTAAAGGTGAGAGCTTTGACCCTGTACAGAGCGAGTTTCTGCTGTGTGCTAGCGAGCCTCTGCGGTACTGTAAGCAGAGTGAAGCTGCGACGTAGTGCGACGATTATTGCTGTTGGCTGATTTTCACCACTGTAGTCGATCAGTGTGTGAATAAAGTTCATTGGAAACGATCACCGGAGTCTGTCACTGTGACTTCCTAGCGCAAGCCAGGAGAACCCCCGTACATCAAGATATTGCAGAGAAGAGTGCAACATTGGTTCCACAGACGGCGAACAGCCCAAGCAGTGACAGTCTACGACGGAAATGGAAGGCGACAAGCGCGTAACACGATCCACTGCACGCGCGGAGGCGACAGAGCAACCGACCGAAGACATCGCAATGATGATGAGACTTCTGCTCGACCAACAGAGACAGCAGAGAGAAGCCCAGGAGGAGGAAAAACGAGACAGCGAGCGGAAGGAGGCAGAGGAGAAAGCCTACCGTGAACGGAAGGAGGCAGAGGAGAAAGCCTACCGTGAACGGAAGGAGGCAGAGGAGAAAGCCTACCGTGAACGGAAGGAGCAAGAAGAAGCAGAGCGTCGCCAGCAAGAAGCTGCATACCGTGAACAGAAGGAGGCAGAGGAGAAAGCCTACCGTGAACGGAAGGAGCAAGAAGAAGCAGAGCGTCGCCAGCAAGAAGCTGCATTACCGTGAACAGAAGGAGGCGGAAGAGAGGGAACATCACCTGCATCAGGAAGAGTTGCTGCAAAACATCAAAGCCGGGACAGAGGGACTTCAGAAGGAAATCGAGGCAGTAAGCTTTCGCTTAGGAGAGGAGGTAGACCGCATTGATGCTAATCTCCAACAGGAAGCAGCGCGCCTCAACTCCCTCGAAGGGGAAGTAACCCGCCTCGACACCGTCATCTGCAGACTGGAGAGAAAGCTGGAAGAGAAAGAAGAAACAAAAGCAAGCTCCTCTTATCCAGCCAGACTTTATACCCAAGATAACCACCAGGCCTCCAAGCAACTGCGAGCCGAGGCGTCACCATTCTTCTCAAACCAGGAAGAGGCATACCCCCCAGCCGGTCGTCCAGTGCAGCGGCCACAAACGTACGACGGGAAGGCACCGTGGGATGCCTACCACATTCAGTTCGAGGTGACCGCGCAGATCAACGGTTGGGGAGAGCGGGAGAAAGCGAGTTTTCTCATCTCCAGCCTGACGGGACAAGCGCTGACAGTCCTGGAAACCATTCCACCCGAAGGCAGGAATGACTACACTGCCCTCGTTCGGACCCTCCGTGACAGGTTTCAAGATTCCCGAAACGCAGACCAGGCTAAGGCAGCACTCTACACGAGAAAGCGCAAGAAGGGAGAATCACTCATCGAGTTGGCGGCTGACATCGAGAGGCTGGTGAGGCGAGCGCACCCTGCGTTTAACAGGGAGGCAATCGACGATTTGGCTCGGGAGAAGTTCATAGATGCCCTCGCCGACGACGAAGCGAAACACCAAGTACAGGTGTTGGCTCCCTCTACCTTGGCGGAAGCAGTCAACACCGCTCTCCGTGTCGAGGCTATCGCTCAACGCGAGGAAGCGACCCAGCGAGCATCTCACCCTCACAGGATCAGAGCCATTGGCAGCCAGGAGAAGCCGGAGGGTGACGGCGACACTCTCTCTCTGACCCAGTTTCGCCAGCTGATGGCGGAGCTGTTGGAGAAGATGCAAAACCGCTTTTCCCGTCAGGACGGACAGCAAGGGCAGATCAGATGTTATAATTGCGACAAGACAGGCCACATCGCTCGCCGCTGTCCACAGGGAAGGAAGAAGACCACCACAGCCCAGGAAAACTAGGATGCGCCGGGCTTAAGGGGCATAGCCCGGCGTCCTCTGCCTCCACCGCCCCACATCGCATCAGTCATCGGTTGAAGGGTGTCCGCGTAGACCCAGGAGGGCCGGCGATCGAGGTGCACATCAACGGCAACCGTCATCAGGCACTGATCGACTCAGGAGCGACCATTTCTGTGATAAAGACTGGTCTGTACCCCTTCCAGAGAAGAGAGGAATCAGCGATGGTGCTCACTGACGTCATGCACAGACCGATCCCTGTGCACGGCGTCGTGACAGTGAAGGTGAAGGCCGGTGAGCTAGTTGTTTCTCACCCCTTTGTGATCGCCGATGTAGAAGATGACGTCATCCTGGGGATAGACTTAATTTGCAGAAGCATCGCTGTGTTATAGACTGGGGACAGTTCCTCCTGCTGATTGATGGGCACCACGTGCAGTTGAAGGGTCTTGGGGGTGAAGGGAATGCTTCACTGCGGCCTTCGGGTGCGTTGAGGCGGATCGCCGCTCAAGAGACGCCTCTGGCAGTCGCACAGAGACAGGATCCGGACCTGCAGCCCATCATCCGCTGGATGGAGGACAGGCCTGTCCGCCCACCCTGGAGGAAGGTCGCCGTTACCAGCCCTGTCACCAAGGCTTACTGGACCCAGTGGGATGCCTTGCAGCTGACGGATGGAGCGCTGTACAGAAAGTGGATAGACGAGAAGGGAGAAACCTGCCGCCTTCTCCCTGTTCTGCCGAGAGCCATGCAGGAGGAAGCGCTGAGACAGGTACACGATGACCCAGCAGCTGGCCACCTCGGAAGGCAGAAGACGTACCGACGCGTCTGTGAGCGGTACTTTTGGATTGGTCGACACAAGTCCGTTCGCAACTTGTGTCGGCGCTGTGCCATCTGTGCCTCACAGACAAGACCCCACAGTCGCCGTAGTGGCTCTAGCAAGACTGACAGTTCTGCAGTGGTCGCCAGGCCATTGGTGGATATCCCCCGTGACGTGCCCCAGGGTGTGGAACCGCTCCAGGGTATGCTGCAGGCAGTGGGAAAGTCCGCAAGGACACACCTGCAGCGGAGCGTGGACGGAAGGAAGACTGGTTACGACCGCAAGGCCTATCACCAGATCACTCCTGATGGCACTGCACCGTGGTACTCCAACCCACGGGCTGAGAAGGGATGCACCACCAGGCTTGCCCGGCCGCAGAGAGGACGTTACGTGAACCGTGCCCGTCTCTGGAAGTACCAGGGAGAACTACCGCCGGACTGGTGGCAGTCGCCACGACGTCACCCTGACCCGACCGACGACGAGCCACAGAGAGAGACACTGTACCAGGACCTTCCTCGGAAGACGAGAGCGTGGATGGAGCGACCCCTGACTACGTACAGACATATACGTGGCGAGAGCGGCGTGTGATGCGGCCCTCTCGCTTCCTGTGAGTTCTTTATTTTCAGTAACAGTGTGGACAGTGGTCTTGCAGACATTGACCCCATGGACTGGGCAGATGCTACCGCAAGGAAGCTTTCGCCCACGTGTCAGGTTTCTGCATCTATGCCACTCATTTCATAATTTTTGGACTACCTGGACTGCAGATTGACTCTTTCCCGGTATTTTGTTGTTGCTGTTGATGATAATGTTGTTGTGTATTTTTGAGGTGTTAGTCTATGGTGTTTTGTAAATTTAGTGATGGAGTCGTATATGTAGTGAGACCGACGAGGTCGTTTCGGTCTTTAGGGGAGGAGCTATGTTGTGACGTTTTCTCGAACCTTCTGGCACCGTCGCAGGCGCAGTTGATTGTTGTGTATCGGTCAGGTCACGGCCTTGACCCGCGCGCGACCGAGTTAGGCTAATATTAGCTTGTTGTGACACAGTAGTTCTGTCGCGTCGCAGTTAGGAATGTGGGAGTGTGTTCGACATCGCACTGGTAGTTTCTAGAAATTGTGTAAAGGTATATAAGGAGCGAAAGCGAGTGAGAGAGAAGGAGAGCAGCAGATACGACAGAGTTAAAGGTGAGAGCTTTGACTCCCAGGGGAGCGAGTTTCTGCTGTGTGCTAGCGAGCCTCTGCAGTACTGTAAGCAGAGTGAAGCTGTGTGAGCGCTATACGAATTGCTGTTGCTGATTTTCACCACTGTAGAGATCAGTGCGTGAATAAAGTTCATTGGAAACGATCACTGGAGTCTGTCACTTCGACTTCCTAGCGCAAGCCAGGAGAACCCCCGTACATCAAGGTATTGCAAGAGAAGAGTGCAACATAAACATCGCCATTTCGCTACGATGTTCCTGTTTGACCTTCACAACATAGCTCCTCCCCTAAAGACCGAAACGACCTCGTCGGTCTCACCACATGTACAACTTCACAATTAAATTTACAAAACATCATGAACTAACACCAATGGTCTGGTATCCACTGCAGAACTGTCAGTCTTGCTAGAGCTACTACAACGACTGTGGGATCTTGTCTGTGAGGCACAGATGGCAGCGCCAACACAAGTTGCGAATGGACTTGTGCCGACAGATCCAAAAGTACCACTCACAGACGCGTCGGTACGTCTTTCGCCTTCCAAGGTGGCCAGCTGCTGGGTCGTCGTATAGCTGTCTCAGCTTTTCCTCCTGCATGGCCCTCGGCAGAACAGGGAGAAGGCGGCAGATTTCTCCCTTCTTGTCCATCCACTTTCTATACAGCGCTCCATCCTTCAGCTGCAGAGCATCCCACTGGGTCCAGTACGCTTTGGTGACAGGACTGGTAACGGCGACCTTCTTCCAGGGTGGGCGAACAGGCCTGTCCTCCATCCAGTGGATGATGGGATGCAGGTCAGGGTCCTGTCTCTGTGCGGCTGCCAGAGGCGTCTCTTGAGCGCTGATCCGCTTCAACGCTTCCGAGGGACGCAGTGAAGCTCTCCTTTCACCCACAAGATCCTTCAACTGCACGTGGTGCTCATCAATCAGCAGTAGGGACCGTCCCCATTCTATCATGCAGCAATGCTCCTGTAGAAATTCTGTTCCCAGGATGACGTCATCTTCTACGTCAGCGATCACAAAGGGGTGAGGAATAACAAGCTCACCGGCCTTCACCTTCACTGTCACAGCGCCGTGTACAGGGATCTGTCTGTTCATGACGTCAGTGAGCGCCATCGCCGATTCCTTTATCCTCTTGAAGGGGCTCAGACCAGTCCTCAACACAGAAATGGTCGCTCCTGAGTCGATCAGCGCCTGATGATGGTTGCTGTTGATGTGAACCTCGATCGATGGTCCTCTTTGGTCTACGCGGACACTCTTGAGCCGATGACTGATGAGATGTGGGGCGGTGGAGGCAGGGAACGCCGGACTTTGCCCCCTAAGCCCGGCACATCCTAGTTTTCCTGAGCTGTGGTGGGCTTCTTCTCTCCCTGTGGACAGCGGCGAGGGATGTCGCCTGTCTTGTCACAATTGTAACATCTGATCTGCCCTTGCTGTCCATCCTGACGAAAGGAATGGTTTTGCATCTTCTCCAGCAACTCCACCATTAACTGACGAAACTGGCTCAGAGAGAGAGTGTCGCTGTCACCCTCCAGCTTCTCCTGGCTGCCAATGGCTCTCATCCTGTGAGGGTAGTAAGTTTGCTGTGTCGCCTCTTCACGCTGAGCAATGCCCTAGACGCGGAGAGTGGTGTTGACTGCCTCCGCCAAGGTGGTGGGAGCCAACACCTGAACCTGATGTTTCGCTTCATTGTCGACGAGGGCATTAAAAAACTTCTCTCGGGCCATGTCGTCGATTGCCTCCCTGATTGTTAAAGGCAGGGTGAGCTCGCCTCACCAGCCTCTCGACGTCGGCCGCCAACTCAATGCGCTTTCTTGTGTAGAGTACTGCCTTAGCCTAGTCTGCAATTCGGATGACTTGGAACCTGTCGTGGAGGGTCCGAACAAGGGCAGTGTAGTCGTTCCTGCCTTCGAGCGGAATGGTTTCCAGGACTGTCAGCGCTTGTCCCGTCAGGCTGGAGATGAGGAATTTCGCTTTCTCCCGTTCACCCCAGCCGTTGATCTGTACGGTCACCTCAAACTGGATGTGGTATGTTTCCCACGGTGCCTTCCCGTCGTACGTTTGTGGCCGCTGCACTGGACGACCGGCTAGGAGGTATACCTCTTCATGGTTAGGAACGAACGGTGACGCCCCGCCTCGGAGTTGCTTGGGGGTCAGGAGGTCGTCTCCGGTGTAGAGTCCAGCTGGGGTAAGAGAGGCTTGGCTTCACGTCCTGTCCCCCTTCCAGCTCTCTCTCCAGTCTGCAGATTACACTCTTGATATGGCTTACCTCTGAAGACATGTCCGCGGAGAGTGGCGTCTAGGCGAGACATCTCTGCGTGGAGAGGCGTGTCATTTTCCCCTCCAGGGAGTCAAGGCGCGTTGCCTCTTGCTGGAGATGAGTCTCGAGGCGGTCCACCTCTCCCAGGCGAAAGTTAACTGCCTCGATTTCCTTTTGCAGTCCCTCCGTCCCAGCTTAAATGGTCTGCAGCAACTCTTCCTGAGAGTCGGCTTCTTGATCTCTCCATGTCTCTTTTTCTTTGTCTTCTAGCTCCTTCTGTTCGCAGTATTCTTTCTCCTCTGCCTCCTCCTGCTGGCGATAGGCAGCCTCTTGTTGGCGAAATTCCTTCTCCTCTGTCTTCTTCAGCTTTGTGGTCTCTCTCTCATTGTTACTGAAAACTAGAATGTCATCAAAGAAACACACTGTGTTGGGCTGGTTACAGAGAATGTCTTCAACAGTCCTTTGGAAGATATCTGGAGCTGAGTAATTCCTTGGGGAAGGCGTCTATAGAAGTATCGACTGTGGGGCGTAATGAAGGTCATCAGTCCGGCAGACTCTTCATCCAGTGCAAGTTGGAAGAATCCTGAGGTAGCATCAAGCTTGCTAAACATTTTGGCGCTATGTAGTTTGTGAAGGATATCCTCCAGTGTTGGCAGCATGTACCTTTCCCTCTTCACGGTTCTGTTGAGATTCTTGAAATCTGTGCAGATGCGGACAGATCCATTCTTCTTCATAACAGGTAGGCTACCATGGGCGCGTGCCAGTCAGTGGGCTCCTGAATTGCTTCAATCACACCTGCCTCCCCGAGTCTCTTGTTCCTCATGCACTTTTTGCAGTAGTGTAATAGGGACAGGTCGAGCAGTGTTGATGGAAAAGGGGTATGACCCTCTGACAGTATGATGTAAACCGGCTTGCATTTGACAGGACAGTTGTCAAGCTCAACATATGTGGGATCATCAAGAACATCATGACGGTGGATCATGCCAAGGCGCGTTGCAGCTTCTCTTGATGGCAGATTATATGTGTGGGTGTTTACAACAAAACATCTACCTTAGTATGTCTTGCCGTGATACTTCATGGTGGCGGTGAATTCCCCCGCATGCTTGATGTCACCACCAGATCCCCGTAGAATGGCACCGGGGCTCTTCAGACGAGGCTTGGGACCGAGTTTGGCGAATACAGCCCTGGGGACTACAGAAATGTCCGCTCCTGTATCGATCTTGTATAGTGTCTCCTGACCGCAGAAGTTCAGGGATACTTGCCAGGGAGCCTCACTTGATGAGCTGCTCACTGTCTCCATGAAGAAATTTTCCCTTCTTGAAGGTTCTCACCATTAGCTTCATCACTGACGGCGGAAACTCTTTGGGATCTGCATACTGCTGCAAAGTGGAAAGTTTGTTGCACTTCAAAGATCTCTTGCCTATTGCTGGGCATTGGTTTTGTAGATGGCTATGGCCGCAATTCCCACAGGGTCTTTTCTGCTGTTGTGGTTGGGACGGAGGGCACCTTTACTTTTCCCTTGAAAGCCAGATGTGGAGGAGGGCTTGCCACTCTTGCCACGTCGATGATAGGCAGTGTCGTCTTGTGGAACGCACTGATGTTGAAGCTGGGTTTTGATCAGTTCATGATGTCGAGCCATGAATCCTGAAAGTAAGGTTAGCTACTAATTACAATTTCTTAAAGAAATCAGTGTCTAGGAGACACAAGACTAGACGATCCCTAAGAAACTCGTCTTCCCTCTCTCGAAAGTCGCAAGTAACTGATAGTTCACGCAAAGCTCGAAGGAATTGTTCTACTGTCTCACTCTGAAGTTGGTGACGGTGGTAGAATTTTTCTCTTTCGTGAATGACGTTCCGCTTTGGAATGAAGTGTGAATCAAATTTTGCTATCACCGTATCGAAGTTCGCCTCCTGGCCTGGCTCTCCTCGGGTGGCAAAAATCGTATCGGCTTCTCTCCCCGTGGCTTAGATAAGGCTACTGACCTGAATTTCTCCCCATTCGTCTGTCAACCTCGTCGCTGTACGAAATCTCATGAAGTGTGTTCCTTCCACTCAGGCCATAAGGATGGCTGTACGAAATCTCATGAAGTGTGTTCCTTCCACTCAGGCCATAAGGATGGCTGTACGAAATCTCATGAAGTGTGTTCCTTCCACTCAGGCCATAAGGATGGCTGTACGAAATCTCATGAAGTGTGTTCCTTCCACTCAGGCCATAAGGATGGCTGTACGAAATCTCATGAAGTGTGTTCCTTCCACTCAGGCCATAAGGATGGCGTGGCGAAATCGATATTTCCCGGCGGAGGAAGTTTTGCCATTCTGCTATCCTCGCCTGAAAAATAAGCCTCGGAGGGTAGGAAAGTGTTTTATCCCACTTGTGGCACCATGTTGCGAGGCGGATGACACTCTGGTGGGCAGAAGGCTTCGAACTAGTGAGAGCATGCGGATAAATGATGCTCGACGCCATTGCAGTGTTCCAAAACCCGGTTTATTCCAAAAACCAAAATGCGTGGTAACATAATGAAAACCCAAACAACGAAACACAATATATCAACAATATACATCACTATACAGACTTAGATAAGTTTGGCCAGATATAATTTTCTGACGTTGTACAGGAACAACTCGTCTGCAGAAAGCAGGAAAACCACTTCCCTGAAATCATTCCAAGAGGAAGACATTTTTATTTTCAAACCTGTGTGACGCGCCTGAGCACTTCTACAGGGAAGTCCAGCGCTATACAAATAGATATATACACATCCATACATCTGGCACTACAGCCTTTTTCCTGACGTCCATTTCTGTATGAAGATAGAGTATATCACCCTTGGTACAGTGGAGAATCTACAGTTTTTATCTGACGTATCCAAGTGTGTGTGAAAATTGTATGCAGTACACCACACTTCTTGTCTCAGGTGTTCGATTGTGGCAGTGAAGACATGTTCAGTGGTGAGTGAGAAGATGGTGTATCACATTTGGTACAGTGAGGACATTTTTTCCTCCATGAGATGTTCAGTAGTGTGTGAGAAGATTGCATACCACATTTGGCACAATAAAGACATGTTTCCTCCATGAAACGTTCAGTTGTCTGTGAGAAGATTGCATATCAAATTTGGCACAATAAAGACATTTTTTTCCTCCATGAAACGTTCAGTTATGTGTGAGAAGATTCCATATCACATCTGGCACAATTAGGACACTACACTTTTTTCCCTGACATGTCCAATTCTGTGCGAAGATTCTGCATCACGGTTGGCACAGTGAAGATTTCTTTTTTCCTGAAATGTTCAGTTCTGTGCGAAGATTGTACATCACGGTTGGCGCAGTGTGTACACTACAGTTTTTGTCTTGTATGTCCAAAGATGACAGTCAGACTCTACAAGGGACGCAGTTTACTTCGACACAGATTTTGGTTTTTCTTGCACGGTGCATGGTGCCTGGTGCACGGTGCCTGGTGCCTGGTGCATGGTGCACGGTGCACGGTGCCTGGTGGTACGGGCCTCGATGGACCATGAACTCTTCTCATTCTGGTAGTCCCGACACGAAAGAAAGGCAGCCAGCGGATTCATGGCTCAGTCTTGTCTGGAAAACCTGCTTGTCAAGGACAATTCGTGCTGCTCGGGGCATCGAGGTACCCGCTGTATCGTGCAGTGTGATTGTCCTTGAAACGAACAAAAAATGTGTTTGTGTATTTATGTTTGTGAGTGTGTATGTGTTTGTGAGTGTGTGTGTGTGTATGTGTGTGTGTGTGTGTGTGTGTGTGTTTCTGTGTGTGTGTGTGTCTATGTGTTTGTGTGCCTGTGGGTGTTTGAGTGTGTTTGTGAGTGTGTATGTGTGTGTGTGTTTCTGTATGTCAGTGTGTGTATCTGTGTGTGTGTGTGTGTCTGTGTGTGTGTTTCTGTATGTCAGTGTGTGTATCTGTGTGTGTGTGTGTGTGTGTGTGTGTGTGTGTGTGTGTGTAAAGAAAATAAGGAGTCAGCTGGGGCGCGTGGCCTAAGGCTAGGATCTCGCAAGTTCGGGGAGGAAAGCTAGAAAAGCGCGAGGCGAGTGCGTTGCATTCAGCTTCTCGGTCGCAGTCGCAAGGAGACGCAACTTTTCTGAGGCGGCTTTGGAGGTGCCTAGCCCCGGCTAGCGGGCAAATGTCAAAATGGCAGAGCCCATGCGCTTAGGAGTATAGAGGTACATCACTTTCGACAAAATTGTCTACTTGTTCATCCGGATTGCTTATTTTTCCAAAAGGTTCCAGTGCCATTGGACATGTTGGATCACTTAAAAAGACTGTCGTCAGTTCGGAAATAAGAAACTGTTTCGCCGACTCTGGCCTGGACACGGCCATGTTGTTCTCTCGGACTTGCGCATTGCTTATTGGTTCTCAGCTGCCTAAAGGCAAGCTAGGGTGCAGCGCAACAGCCCCTGACTGGTGCTAGGTCTTGTGTTGCAGAGAAAGCCGCAACGCACTGGCGGATGTCGGGCCGTCCCTCGGTGGGAGTCGGTTCGCAGCCCTAGTCCTCCTCAGTTTCAGAGGCGATCTTGTACAGAATCCCATCTGGAGGGTAGAGGAAGTCGACGGAGCATGGTGACGCCCCACACTGCTCCTCTCTCCCTGCCTCCTGCAGAGACTGCGCGTCCTCTGTCTCCGTCGCCTCATTGGCCCCCTGCTCTCTGACCGACTCCTGACCTGGAGCCACCCCTTTTTGTCGCTTGCGTCGTCTGACCTTGGTCTTGGCCTTGGCGCCTATCTCCCCCTTCTGGCGTTGCTCAGATCTGTCGCAGACACGGAGACAAAGCCACAGACTCAGCGACAGCACCAGCACCGCCGCCAAGGCCAGCAACCACGCTGTCACCCCCGCCCTCTCTGTGGAAAAGACGACCTTTGATGAGAGAGAGAACTGAACCGGACCGAACTTTATTGGTAGTCCACCGCCTCAATGCAAGTACAATTCCAAGATTCATACAGAAGTTACCGCGCGCGCGCGCGTGTGTGTGTGTGTGTGTGTGTGTGTGTGTGTGTGTGTGAGAGAGAGAGAGAGAGAGAGGGAGGGAGAGATGTATATATATGTAGAGAGAGAGAGAGGGTGGGGTGGTAAAAGGGAGAGTGGGGAAGGGGTAAGGAAGGAAGAGAAAGGGGGGTCATAGGGAGAGAGAAAGGGGATGAGAGGGGGTAAGAGAGGGGGAGGGGGGAGGGTTAAGGGGAAGAGAGAAGGGTAGGGAGAGAGAATACGGAGAGAGAGTGGGCGGGGTGGGTGGGGAGGTAAGGGAGAGAGTGGGAGAGGAAAGTGGGAGAGGGTAGGGTTGGGTGAGAAAGGAGGAAGAGGGCGGAGAAGGAAGAGTGAGAGAATGAGTGACAGGAGAGAAAGATAGAGGAAAGAATGAATGAGGGGAGGGAGAGAGAGGAGTGAAAGGTGAGGACGAAAAAGAATGATATATAATTTCACAGACGGACAGAAAAACAGGCACACGGACAGACAAACAGACACAAGGACTAACAGACACACTCACACAAACGCACACGCATGCATACACGCACGCACATATACACACACAGTGGCACACACATACACAGGCGGACAGGCAGACGGATGGACGGACGACATACACAAATACACTGAGGAAGAGGGAAGGGACTACGAAATGGCAATAGAGTTCACACATAAAGTTGGTAGCTTTTCACACACAAGAAAAAATACGCTGTGAAGGTTTTGGAAACCAAAGCATAAGGCCTATCATCTTGTTTCTTTTGCATCGCTCTGTTGTAACGTTCAAACTTTATTTGAACTTTCAGTGAGAGTTACTTCTTTGCAACGATTTTTTTAACAGATCTAGTTTACAGCGGTCATAAGTTGATGTGTGATCTATTAAGAGATAAAATGACGGCAAGACGGAGAAGCTCCAAGTATCAATGTTTACAAAGTGCCTAACTGCCATGTCAGGGATAGGCTCGATGCCATAAGAGTTTCTCACGAATGCGAGTTTGTGCGCGAGTTGCCGTTCCACTCACCACTCGTCCTCACTGCAATGACACTGGGCTAACTGCAATCACACTGGGCTAACTGCAATCACACTGGGCTAACTGCAATCACACTGGGCTAACTGCAATCACACTGGGCTAACTGCAATCACACTGGGCTAACTGCAATAACACTGGGCTAACTGCAATCACACTGGGCTAACTGCAACGACACTGGGCTAACTGCAATCACACTTGGCTAACTGCAATCACACTGGGCTAACTGCAATCACACTGGGCTAACTGCAATCACACTTGGCTAACTGCAGTGACACTGGGCTAACTGCAATCACACTGGGCTAACTGCAATAACACTGGGCTAACTGCAACGACACTGGGCTAACTGCAATCACACTGGGCTAACTGCAATCACACTGGGCTAACTGCATTCACACTGGGCTAACTGCAATAACACTGGGCTAACTGCAATAACACTGGACTAACTGCAACGACACTGGGCTAACTGCAATCACACTGGGCTAACTGCAATCACACTGGGCTAACTGCAACGACACTGGGCTAACTGCAACGACACTGGGCTAACTGCAATCACACTGGGCTAACTGCAATCACACTGGGCTAACTGCAATCACACTGGGCTAACTGCAATCACGCTGGGATAACTGCAATGACACTTGGCTAACTGCAATCACACTGGGCTAACTGCAATCACACTGGGCTAACTGCAATGACACTGGGCTAACTGCAATGACACTGGGCTAACTGCAATCACACTGGGCTAACTGCATTCACACTGGGCTAACTGCAATCACACTGGGCTAACTGCATTCACACTGGGCTAACTGCAATGACACTGGGCTAACTGCAATGACACTGGGCTAACTGCAATCACACTGGGCTAACTGCATTCACACTGGGCTAACTGCAATCACACTGGGCTAACTGCAATCACACTGGGCTAACTGCAATCACACTGGGCTAACTGCAGTAACACTGGGCTAACTGCAATCACACTGGGCTAACTGCAATCACACTGGGCTAACTGCAACGACACTGGGCTAACTGCAACGACACTGGGCTAACTGCAATCACACTGGGCTAACTGCAATCACGCTGGGCTAACTGCAATCACACTGGGCTAACTGCAATCACGCTGGGATAACTGCAATCACACTGGGCTAACTGCAATCACACTGGGATAACTGCAACGACACTGGGCTACCTGCAGTAACACTGGGCTAACTGCAATCACACTGGGATACTTGCAGTAACACTGGGCTAACTGCAATCACACTGGGCTAACTGCAGTAACACTGGGCTAACTGCAGTAACACTGGGCTAACTGCAGTAACACTGGGCTAACTGCAGTAACACTGGGCTAACTGCAGTAACACTGGGCTAACTGCAGTAACACTGGGCTAACTGCAGTAACACTGGGCTAACTGCAGTGACACTGGGCTAACTGCAATCACACTGGGATAACTGCAGTGACACTGGGCTAACTGCAATCACGCTGGGATAACTGCAATCACACTGGGCTAACTGCAATCACGCTGGGATAACTGCAATCACACTGGGCTAACTGCAATCACACTGGGCTAACTGCAATCACACTGGGATAACTGCAGTAACACTGGGCTAACTGCAATCACACTGGGCTAACTGCAGTCACACTGGGCTAACTGCAGTAACACTGGGCTAACTGCAGTAACACTGGGCTAACTGCAATGACACTGGGCTAACTGCAATCACACTGGGCTAACTGCAATCACACTGGGCTAACTGCAGTAACACTGGGCTAACTGCAATCACACTGGGCTAACTGCAATCACACTGGGCTAACTGCAACGACACTGGGCTAACTGCAGTAACACTGGGCTAACTGCAGTAACACTGGGCTAACTGCAATAACACTGGGCTAACTGCAGTAACACTGGGCTAACTGCAACGACACTGGGCTAACTGCAGTAACACTGGGCTAACTGCAGTAACACTGGGCTAACTGCAGTAACACTGGGCTAACTGCAATCACACTGGGCTAACTGCAGTAACACTGGGCTAACTGCAATCACACTGGGCTAACTGCAACGCCACTGGGCTAACTGCAACGACACTGGGCTAACTGCAATCACACTGGGCTAACTGCAATCACACTGGGCTAACTGCAATCACACTGGGCTAACTGCTGCAATCACACTGGGCTAACTGCAGTAACACTGGGCTAACTGCAGTAACACTGGGCTAACTGCAATCACACTGGGCTAACTGCAATCACACTGGGCTAACTGCAATCACACTGGGCTAACTGCAATCACACTGGGCTAACTGCAATCACACTGGGCTAACTGCAATCACACTGGGCTAACTGCAATCACACTGGGCTAACTGCAATCACACTGGGCTAACTGCAATCACACTGGGCTAACTGCAATCACACTGGGCTAACTGCAATCACACTGGGCTAACTGCAATCACACTGGGCTAACTGCAGTAACACTGGGCTAACTGCAATCACACTGGGCTAACTGCAATCACACTGGGCTAACTGCAATGACACTGGGCTAACTGCAATCACACTGGGCTAACTGCAACGACACTGGGCTAACTGCAATCACACTGGGCTAACTGCAATCACACTGGGCTAACTGCAATCACACTGGGCTAACTGCAGTAACACTGGGCTAACTGCAATCACACTGGGCTAACTGCAACGACACTGGGCTAACTGCAATCACACTGGGCTAACTGCAATCACACTGGGCTAACTGCAATCACACTGGGCTAACTGCAACGTCACTGGGCTAACTGCAACGACACTGGGCTAACTGCAATCACACTGGGCTAACTGCAATCACACTGGGCTAACTGCAATCACACTGGGCTAACTGCAATCACACTGGGCTAACTGCAACGACACTGGGCTAACTGCAATCACACTGGGCTAACTGCAATCACACTGGGCTAACTGCAATCACACTGGGCTAACTGCAATCACACTGGGCTAACTGCAACGACACTGGGCTAACTGCAATCACACTGGGCTAACTGCAATCACACTGGGCTAACTGCAATAACACTGGGCTAACTGCAGTAACACTGGGCTAACTGTTCCTTCGGCGCTGCCTAACCAGCAGTCACGCTGCAGTTCTGTGGTCGACTTCGTTTCCTCTTCGATTTTTTGAAGGAAATCTCGCAATGCAGCAAACTTCATCCCTATTCTCAGGCAAGATGCATGCGTATGTCTTACCGGCAAAGATGGATTTTCGCGAACTGGAAAACATTACGCTGTTGAATCGATTGTGAAAATAAACTTGCATTAAGACTGATGTGATTTTTTTATATAGAAAAGACTTTTTTTCTGACGTAAACTGGTGGCGCTTTCAGTGCGAATGAGTCGAAAAAGAGACGCGATATGATTATCCTAGTGTGACGTCAGTAGTACGAGTCGTTTAATGCTGTAAGCAACTTTAGTATTTGATAGATACTGTATGAAACTGAGAGAGCAGTTCTATTTCGGATAGACATACACACACACAGAGACAGACACAGACAGATACACACACACACACACACACACACACACACACACACACACACACAAATACACATACACACATAGATGAATAGATGGATAAGCTATATAAGGACACGCACACACACTCCTCTACACAAACTATACATACGGCAACCGCCGCACCCTACCCCTCTCCTCAGCTGGAACCCATGTCCGTGGAGCTTTCGGGGCTACTCCAGTAGCTCGAACATGGGCGGCCCCAGGGAATCGGTTTGGGACAGAACTTAAGGCCCGATAAGGCATTGGCTCTCGTGTGCCAGATCCTCAAGGACGCTGCCTCGGCTGTCTGCTGGAGTTGCCCGATGAACCTTTTGAAGCGTTAGGGCTCGCAACCAAATTGCATCAAAAACCAGGTTATTGAGTGCGTTATGAAGCCTCTACAACCCACCTTGACTGATAGCACCTGACAGTCCAAATCCTCCTCGCAGCATTTCAGGCGGAGTACCTCGGACACACATTCTCATACACACTGTTACATGACGGGGCTCAAGTTGTCTCCCTTGAGAGGGTGTCAATGTTTTTTTCCACCATCCTGCAACATTCACTCGCATCCGTGCTATCAAGGCTGATTAGGGCAAGACAGATAAGATAAGTGAGGAGGTCTGATTACAAGAACAACGTTAATGATAATTGGTAAGATATGATAATCTTTAATCAAATACATAAAAGGCACAACGCATAATGGATTAGCCAGATATTCTATAGGATCTTTGGTTTATCCAGCCAGCCTGTCACCGAGTACGAGCTTACTTACCTGAGGGTAGAGTTAATTTCAGGCGCCGCTTGTTGGAGCGAGTGACAATGCTGTGACACCAGAATTGCTTACCTCGGCTACTGTTCTTCAATGGAGGGGTGAAGCTTTGGCGCTGGACGGTGACGCCTGATGAGCGAGCCTGCCTGAGTCTTGTAATCTACTATGCTGGCCTAAGTTATTATCTCAACATATTTATGTGACAAGTCTGGGTGGACTTTCGTGTGTCAGGGGTTGCTATCGCGCAGTTGGAATAGCTCAGTTTTCCTGTCGCTAGGTATGGTTCATGTTACTTTGCGCTGGGTGGGTAGTCAGTCCTGGGCAGTGGTGCAAGTACCTTGTCGCCAACATAAAAATGCGCATGTTTGTCTTAGCAACCTTTCATTCGCCCCTGTCCTATTTCCCGATGCTGTCTTGCTAGTTCACACACCACGTGCATTTTCGCCCGCATGTCGCTCATATGCGCTTGCACATTCTTCCCATTCACTCTCGTCTCGTTTTCCCAGCTTTCTTCCAGCACTTTCAAGGATTCTCTGGCTGTGTGACCATAGACTAACAGGAATGGGGACAATCCCAGCACTTTCAAGGATTCTCTGGCTGTGTGACCATAGACTAACAGGAATGGGGACAATCCCAGCACTTTCAAGGATTCTCTGGCTGTGTGACCATAGACTAACAGGAATGGGGACAATCCCAGCACTTTCAAGGATTCTCTGGCTGTGTGACCATAGACTAACAGGAATGGGGACAATCTCAGCACTTTCAAGGATTCTCTGGCTGTGTGACCATAGACTAACAGGAATGGGGACAATCCCAGCACTTTCAAGGATTCTCTGGCTGTGTGACCATAGACTAACAGGAATGGGGACAATCCCAGCACTTTCAAGGATTCTCTGGCTGTGTGACCATAGACTAACAGGAATGGGGACAATCCCAGCACTTTCAAGGATTCTCTGGCTGTGTGACCATAGACTAACAGGAATGGGGACAATCCCAGCACTTTCAAGGATTCTCTGGCTGTGTGACCATAGACTAACAGGAATGAGGACAATCCCAGCACTTTCAAGGATTCTCTGGCTGTGTGACCATAGACTAACAGGAATGGGGACAATCCCAGCACTTTCAAGGATTCTCTGGCTGTGTGACCATAGACTAACAGGAATGGGGACAATCCCAGCACTTTCAAGGATTCTCTGGCTGTGTGACCATAGACTAACAGGAATGGGGACAATCCCAGCACTTTCAAGGATTCTCTGGCTGTGTGACCATAGACTAACAGGAATGGGGACAATCCCAGCACTTTCAAGGATTCTCTGGCTGTGTGACCATAGACTAACAGGAATGGGGACAATCCCAGCACTTTCAAGGATTCTCTGGCTGTGTGACCATAGACTAACAGGAATGGGGACAATCTCAGCACTTTCAAGGATTCTCTGGCTGTGTGACCATAGACTAACAGGAATGGGGACAATCCTAGCGATGACTGCTTGACCTCTCTAGCAGCAAAGGTGGCAAATGGGATGCACTCGTCACTGCCTCTCGTTCTCAATACAGCAAGCTCTCAACATACGCGTTAAGGACTGGTGGAACCTTTCTAAGGCTCCCTGACTTTCCGGATGATATGCTGAGGATTTCACATGTCTGGTTCCAAACATCATCATGACCTGGCCAAATAGGTCTGACATGAAATTTGAATCGCCATCCGACTGCATCTCTTGTGGAGGGCCAAAAGTGGTAAAGAATTTCACCAGGGCCGCGGTCACTGATTTGGCTGAAATGTTCCTGAGAGGGATGGCTTCAGGAAATCGAGTGGAACAGCACTGATTTGGCTGAAATGTTCCTGAGAGGGATGGCTTCAGGAAATCGAGTGGAACAGCACTGATTTGGCTGAAATGTTCCTGAGAGGGATGGCTTCAGGAAATCGAGTGGAACAGCACACCATGGTCAGGATGTTTTGACTCCTGCGACTTGTTTTGGGAGGAGGCCCAACACAGTCCATCAGCACTCGACTGAAAGCTTCGTTCAAGACGGGTATCGGTTTGAATGGAGAGGATGATATTGTCAGATTCGGCTTGCCCAACATTTGACAGGTGTGACAAGCTCAGCAGTATTTTACCACGTCACCTCTCACTCACGGCCAGTAGAAGTTCATGAGAATTCTCTGGTACCTTCCCTCCACCCCATTATGTCCCGACAGGTCGCCATCATTTGCGAATTCCAGCACAGATTGACGTCTCCACCCTCGAGGAATGAATGTTTGGGTGACTTGCGTTCCTAATCGTTGCACCTTTTCTTCAGAGAGGGTTTGATCAAACAGGGTTCCCCCTTTTGTTCGAGCCCACCTCTGCTGGAGTGCCTAGACTGGTAGCCGCCACTGTACTCCAATATGATTTCTCACTGGATTTCTCCATGTCCTGAACTGCCCCTGACTCTTCCCCTAGGAAGGTCTCGGAGATATATATCTCCCTCTCTGCTTCCTTTCTACGCGCACGCGTCACGACAAATAATGAGAAATCCTTCTCATCCTCTCTATTTGCTTGGTTTGAAGTGAGGTTGCCTAGCAGGTCCC
This sequence comes from Theodoxus fluviatilis, assembly GCA_034096865.1. Taxonomy (NCBI): domain Eukaryota; kingdom Metazoa; phylum Mollusca; class Gastropoda; order Cycloneritida; family Neritidae; genus Theodoxus; species Theodoxus fluviatilis. The sequence goes on along the minus strand of JAWQFJ010013148.1, from coordinate 4,323 downwards.
AGTAGGTCATTTCCTAGAATGACGTCATAGTTTTTACATCCTATCATCCCATCTAGAACCCCCACTTCCACAGCTCTGCCACAAGACCATTCTGTACATTTTGTCTGATGTATGGGCACATGTCTCTCAACCCTGGGAATCATTCTCCAAATCCACAATCCCTCGTCTATCTCCCGGCTAGCGAATAGCGGTACATCCCTCAAATAAAGTCATGTTAATTAGGAAACCAGCCATTCCTCGAATGATAGTAAAAGACTGAGGTGAGACCATGGATTGGTCATTGGACAGAAATTCGAAGTAAAGGCAACAAACTGGAGAAGCTTTGAATTATAGCAATAGCCTGTGTGTTAAGACTAGTGAATGTTGCACGTCTGCATAAATAACCCCTAGACGCCCTTTAGTGAGATAACCTGAGCCGCGACCTATGACAGTTGAGATGCTCGTCCGGTGATTGAATCCCCCAGTATGCATACTGTTAAGTAAAATGGGTTTTGATCAATTCTTTCTCTTAAATATCAACCTCTTGGAAAAAGGGGAGTGAACTGTGTTTCTGAGTGGAATATTGTGTTGTCAATCTTGTTACTTTGACTTGTTCTATCCGTGAATCGAATGAATACATTGAAGAAAAGAAGAAAAAAAAAAGAGAAAACATATAGATGGAGCTGTCTATGGATAATGCGTCACCTTTGAATTAAAAAGAGAGAATAACATAGGAAACAACAGTTACTTATCCGTAGAAAGTTCTCTCTCTCTCTGTCTCTCTCTCTGTCTCTCTCTGTCTGTCTCTCTGTCTCTCTCTCTCTGTCTCTCTGTATCTCTCTGTCTCTCTCTCTCTCTCCTCTCTCTATCCTCTCTCCTCTCTCTCTCCTTTCTCTCGCTCTCTCTCTGTCTCTCTCTGTCTCTCTGTCTGTCTCTCTCTCTGTCTCTCTCTGTCTCTCTCTCTGTATCTGTCTCTCTCTCTGTCTCTGTCTCTCTCTCTCTCTGTCTCTCTCTGTCTCTCTCTCTCTGTCTCTGTCTCTCTCTGTCTCTGTCTCTGTCTTTGTCTCTCTCTCTCTCTCTGTCTCTCTCTGTCTCTGTCTCTCTAGCTCTCTGTCTCTGTCTCTGTCTCTCTCTCTCTCTGTCTCTCTCTCTGTCTCTGTCTCTGTCTCTCTCTCTCTGTCTCTCTGTCTCTCTCTCTGTCTCTTTGTGTCTCTCTCCGTCTCTCTCTCTCTGTCTCTCTCTCTGTCTCTGTATCTCTCTCTGTATCTCTATCTCTCTGTCTCTCTCTCTCTCTGTCTCTCACTCTGTTTCTGTCTCTCTGTCTCTGTCTCTCTGTCTCTCTGTCTCTGTCTGTCTGTCTGTCTGTCTCTCTCTCTCTCTCTCTCTCTCTCTCTCTCTCTCGTTTTGTTTTGTCAGCGAGGAGATCGGTGGTTTACAGATTTAGAGGTGGCATCAGTCTGTTAAGTCGTTTTTTAAATAAGTTTCTAGTATTGGGCGGTGCTGTTCACAATTTGGTGACAGTGTTGGGACTTGCCGGGGCAGACCTGGGTGTGCTGTTCACAAGGTTACGTCGCAGCATTGGGTCTGGGCAAACCTGGGTGTTATTCTGTTTTTGGTTGGTGTCTCCTGGTTTTGGAGGAATGTTCAGGAACGGTCGTGTTGACGTTCCTGGGGGTGCATTTTGTCACCTGTTCAGACTGGACCCGACTCTGAATCCCTCCTTATTACGAATCGAATGTTCCGAATGGTGGATGCACGTGATTTTGTTTCGATTGTGATTACTTTTAGCATGAGCGGCTGAGGAGTGGTCAAGTGTGAGCGGAGGATCCGATTGATTGTATATTTGTCGAGTGAAAGCGGTGTGCGACACTCGAGCGAATGAACCCCAGGGAGACTGGTGAGTGGTGATTTTATCCGTTATCATTCTATATTGTAAATACCGCGTATGTATGATGATTGATAGTGAAGGAACGGATGAATTAGTTTGTGTTGTTTTCAGGGTTCTTCGGCATGGTAACGAGTTGCTGAAACCCAAACGGAGGCTCGGAGCTCTACTGGCGGGGGCCGGTGTGAAGACTGTCGGCGGGGGCCGCTTGAGCACGTGTAGACAGATTGTCGGCGGGGGCCGCTTGAGCACGTGTAGACAGATTGTCGGCGGGGGCCTGTAGCGTGCAAAATAGTAACCCGTGCAAAACAGTACCCGGAAGTCATCGCAGAGTTATCTGCGAGGGACGTGCTGAGAATTCCACTCTAAAAAGAGACGGCACCCGCCACTCCGCCTGACTGACTTGGCACGCCCGGGGAGTTATGTTAAGGGGAGGTACAACCTGAGGAGGTGAAAATCTTACTTCTTGCCTTCTGCAATGCAAGTATGTTGTAGGCTTTGACAAGTAGAATTAAAAAATTAATTTTTCATGTTTTTAAGATTGGTCATGTGACCAACATGGTCGCCTGATCTATAAATAGTAACACAACAAATAATTTCAATAACTCAACACAGAATGAAGCCATTTACATGAAATTTATTGTGAAGATAAAGGATACAATGCTGTAGGGCAAGAACAACAAATTTAAGCTCTGTAACATATTTACACAAAGTTATGAATTTTTGGAAAAAAAGATAGATGAAACGCGCATAATTTCCCCACAGTTTTCTACTAAATTTACCATACTAGCAAAAGTACACTACATAAAAGAAAAAAGCTTGGTTCTTGCCCTGTACAATTTAATGCAGATCAACTCTGTAAAAAATCAAAACTGTACAATGAACATGTTGCCCCTGCTGCTCAAAAAACAAAATACCCTCATTGCCAAAAACCAAATTTGAGAAAAAGCCCAATTAAAGCTTTGGAAAGGAAATGCACCAAGAAAACCTAGTAGGAACCACTTCCAGCTTTGTAGGAAGGTTCCCCCTCCTCTCTAGCAGAGGTAGACCTCTTCCTTTTTCTCCTCACTGCCTTGGCCTCTGCAGTGCTGACCACCAAGGATGCCTGCACTCTGCCTTAGTCAAGTCTCTGAAACCCCCTTTTCAGGTTCGTACCACATTTCAAGCTCAGTTTTTGGAAGATCTTGATTCTTCTACATTCCCCATAATTGAAAACCACAACTGCATCATGCACTGCAGCTTCCAATCTCTCTCTCTCCCATCATATGTTCTTTTGGGACATCTGCTCCAAGACTTTCATAGGTTTTTTTTGTCCCTCCATGTTCACACTTGCTGAGGAGTTCATCACTAGCCAGTTCTTCAAAGACAGGGAGAATTGTCTGAGTGACAAATTCTGGGAAGGCATGTTGATTAACCTTCTTCATGTCCCCATGTTTGACAATGTCTATGATCCTGTAACCAGTCACCAGATGATCTGTAGTCTGGGATGAGGAAGCAGTAGCAGCAGCAGCAGCGTGGAGCTTCTTTGAAGAGGCTGTCTCTCTGGTTGCCACAGGAGGATTTTTCTTCTTCTTGCTATAGTGACGTTTCTTTCCCTTGTAATACGGTTTTTTGGGCATTGCTGCAGAAAATACACAAACAGGGATTAGGCTTTAGCATGCACTGCAGAATATATGGCATCTAAGAAAATCAATAGCAGTAAATAGCGTTATTTTGATCAGAAACAAAAACCTACACGATACTGGAAGTGGGCGTGGGTGAACAGTGAGTGAAATTCCAAATAAACACCCAACAATAACAACCGGTCACGATCGTGAATGAAACAATAAGGCCGTTCAGATCTCTGTGTATGGGCAAGGATGCAGGAGAAAATCTAATCTCTTATCATACACAGCAGTATTTCCCACAGTTTCATTCCCACAGTCCAAAATGCGAAGATCAATTGAATGTAAACAAAAAGTTGGAGACATCGCACGCGATGTTCCCAAACGTTACTCAAATATCTATCAACATAACTATTCAGATCTTGAAATCATGAAGGTATACATACCTGTAGCTTGCAGATGGTGTTCAGACACATAAATTTGTTCGAATCCAGCAGAAAACACCAGCTGTAGGTGTATTTCGTTCGCCGCTCGAAGCTGAGAAACGCAAGTCGACCATGTGCCATGCACGTATATTAGCTGCGCTCTGATTGGTCGAAACCAAGGGTTCATCTAAGAGTGGATTTAAAAAGCTGAATTGTGGTGAAAAAAGAAAAGAAATCGGAGCAGTAGATTTTGAAACATGAATAAGTCAAATTATGCATATTTAATGAGGTAATTTATTCTAAAACCTAGGCATCAAAAGATTGCTAAAAGGCGTACTTACTTAGATTCTTTTTCATTGATATTTTGATACATTGTACGGGAGTGGTTACACATTGACATCGTGTACAAAACTCATTTTCGATATTTTTG
>JAWQFJ010013145.1:2500-18964 GCA_034096865.1 Theodoxus fluviatilis | reverse complement strand
CTGGCACGGAAGGTTCGGGAACAGAAGGGACATGGGACAAGTGGGACGTCTCCAGGGGGGTTGACAGCATGGGCCTTGCGGGCTTGCCTCTTCTTTTCTGCGGCAGTGATCCTGTTTGCCTCGCATGTCTTGGCACCTTTGTGGATGGAAGAGCGCCAGGTGGATCGGTCCATTGCAGCCCGTTCCCACGTGTCTGGATTGATGGCAAAAGCTTTTAGTGAAGCTTTCAGGGTGTCTTTGAAGCGCTTCTTTTGCCCACCGTGGGACCGCTGGCCATGCTGGAGCTCGCCATAGAAGAGTCTCTTTGGCAGTCTCTCGTCTGGCATCCGGACTACGTGTCCTGCCCAGCGAAGCTGTGACTGCATCAGGAGGGTGAAGATGCTGGGGAGACCTGCTTTGGTCAGTACCACTGTGTCTGGAATTTTGTCCTGCCATTTTATGCCGAGGATCTTCCTGAGGCTTGTTGTGTGAAAGTGGTTCAGTTTTCTAGCATGGCGTTGATAGACAGTCCACGTTTCACATGCATATAGCAGTGTGGGGAGCACCACTGCCCTGTATACTTTCAGCTTGGTCTGAGATCTTTGTACTGATCGTCAGACCAAAGTTTGTGCAGGCGCTGGAGAACAGATTAACGTTTCGTTGCATGTCGGCTTCTGAGACAGCGTTGAGGGCACAGTCATCGGCAAACAGCAGATCCCTGATGATGTCTGTCATAACCTTGTTTTTTGCCTGGAGCCTCCGCAGGTTGAACAGTTTGCCGTCTGTGCGGTACCTCAGGTTGACACCAACGTCCTCGTCTCTGAAGGCCTCTGACAGCATGGCGGAAAACATTAGGCTAAACAGTGTTGGTGCCAGGACGCAGCCCTGCTTGACCCCGTTTGTGACTGGGAAAGGGTCAGATGACTCTCCGCTGTCCTGGACTCTGGCCTGCATGCCCTCGTGGAATTGTTGCACCAAGACGATGAATTTCCTTGGGCAACCGTACTTGGCCATGATCTTCCACAGGCCCTCTCTACTAACGGTGTCAAACGCCTTGGTCAGGTCAACATAGGTGGAGAACAAGTCGGAGTTCTGCTCCTGACATTTCTCTTGCAGCTGCCTGGCAGCGAACACCATGTCGATGGTTCCTCGTTCTTTTCGGAATCCACACTGACTTTCAGGCAGGAGTCCTTGGTCAAGGTGGGCTGTGAGGCGGTTGAGCAGGATTCTGGCAAGGATCTTTCCTGCGATAGAAAGCAGTGATATGCCTCTATGGTTGTCACAAGCCTGTCTATTTCCTTTTCGCTTATAGAGATGTATAATGGAGGCATCTTTGAAATCCTGCGGAATCGTCTCTTGCTCCCACGTCAAGAGAAACAGCTGGTGGAGCCTTTCAGTCAGGGCTGTTCCCCCCTCCTTGTAGACCTCAGCTGGTATGGCATCTGAACCAGGTGCTTTGCCACTGGAGAGAAGACAAATTGCTTTCTGGGTCTCAAGCAAGGATGGGGGGTCATCCAGTGCTTCGTTGGTGGGCACTTGTGGGAGACGATTGATGGCTTCTTCGTTGATTGTCGAAGGGCGATTTAGGATGTTGTCGAAATGTTCGGCCCACCTCTCCAAGATCTTCTCTTTGTCTGTGATGAGTATGTTACCGTCTGCGCTGAGGAGGGGGTTTGATCCTGAGGACGTGGGGCCATACACTTCTTTTAAGGCGTTGTAGAAGTTCTTATAGTCATGCCTGTCTGCATATCCTTGGATCTCGTCGGCTTTGTTGCTGAGCCAATTGTCCTGCATCTGACGGAGCTTTTGCTGTACAGTTCTGCGTATGTTGTAGAACGCATCTCTCCTTGCCGTGGACTTGGGGTAATTGAGGCAAGCTTGGTGGAGGTGGTGTTTCTCATCCAGTAACTGCTTGATGTCTTCGCAGTTCTCATCAAACCAGTCCTTGTGTTTCCTGGTCTGGGGCCCCAGGGTCTCTGTAGCTGTGGTGTAAATCAGCTCTCTGAGTGACGCCCAATGTGCCTCCACATTCTGGTTGTCCGGAGAGGTGGATTTCAAGCGCTCTTCCAGAGCGTCCGCAAAGGACTGCTTGCAGCTGGCGGTCCTCAGCTTGCCAACATTCAGCCGTTTGGGGGCCTTTTCCCCTTGAGGGCGTCGTTTAGGCTGAATGCGGATGTTGATCTTGGAGATAATGAGGCGGTGGTCTGTCCAGCATTCAGCGCCGCACATGGACTTGGTCACTCGTACATCCTGCCTGTCCCTCTTCCTCACGATGACGTAGTCAATAAGATGCCAGTGCTTTGAGCGGGGGTGCATCCATGATGTCCGGTTACGGGTAGGTAGGCGGAAGATCGTGTTGGTGATTAGCAGTTCATGCTCAGCGCAGGTCTGGAGCAAGAGAAGACCGTTGCTGTTGCAGTGGCCCACTCCGTGATGTCCAAGGACTCCTTCCCAGGCAACGTTGTCCTTGCCAACTCTTGCGTTGAAGTCACCTAGCAAGATGAGTTTGTCCACCTTTGGAACATCGACAATGACAGTGTGAAGATCTTCGTAAAACTTTGCCTTCACTTCATCTGGGTTGGTCATGGTTGGGGCGTAGGCACTGATGATGGTGAGATGCTTCCTTCCAGCCATCAGTGGGAGTTTTAGGGTCATGAGCCTGTCGTTCACTCCCTTGGGAAGTCCAGCCAACTTACTGACAAGAGTTGTCCTAACTGCAAAGCCAACGCCAGCTTCACGCCGCTCCTCGCTAGGTCTGCCACTCCAGAAGAATGTGTAACCAGAGCCTCTTTCGCAGAGCTCTCCTTCTCCCGCGAACCTGGTCTCGCTCAGGGCTGCGATGTCGATGCCGTATCTGGCGAGTTCTTTACCAATCAGGGCTGTTCTCCTCTGTGGTCTGTCTGCATCGTCTCTGTCCAGGAGTGTGCGCACATTCCATGCGCCCAATTTGAGAGGAACTATCCTCGTTTTCTTCTTTTTGTCTTTTGTGATTCGACCGCTGGTGTAGGGTCCCCTCCAGCCGCGGTGAGCTGGCTAGGGAAGGCTGGAGCAGGCAATGTTTAGGGCACCTTTTCTAGCCCCTTCCTCTTGCCATGGAGGTGAGCAGTGCATTCCTGAAGAGGGCTGCTCAGTCACCCAGGGGGCTGCCGGACTCCACCGCTGCTCCGTGTCAGCGAAGAACGACCCAATGCCCTGGGCCGCCTGTGTGCAGGGTTACGGCTACGGCTCCCAGTGTACCCACACCTGCCGCTTCGTCGCTTGCCTGTCGCCACAGGACTTGTCGGTGAATGATGGGATGGGATGGATGACAAAAGTGACTTGCGCGATGATTTGGATTTAAGTGAGAAAGAGTTGCGCAGTTCGTCGACCTCACTCTCTCGCCCGAGACCATCTTGATCCAGTGGCAGGACAGAGTCGAGACGGCTGGAGACAGAAACGGGTGCAGTGGATGGCCATGATGTCCTATGTGTCTTGTCATGCCCTTAGCGCTCCACAACGCTTTGCTGGGAATCGCCTTCTTGACCGTTGACCATCTAGTGGTTCCTCCGCTCAGTCCGCCGAATCCAGTCTTCACGTGCTTAGGTAGACATACCTAGATCACCGAGGGTTCGAGACCCGTCGGCTACCCTCACCAGGTTTAGCCAGCCAGTCGAAGCTGTTGCCCGGGGTGTGGCCACTGCGCACGCTACAGTTTCTAGGAGCCACTGGTGAGAGCTGGGTGACAAGGGGGGACCAAAGGTGGACGAACTACTCCCATAGAGAGCACGACGTGTACCTCCACCAGAGGTACTACCCCTCCTTGAGCACCCCATACGGCCGAGGGTATGTAACGTAACAAACGCCCATCCTTCAGCCCCTCTCCCATAGCTCACTTTCTTCCCACTCTAGCTTATTCCCAGTTCATCAGGCCCCCCCCCCCCCCCCTCCCTCCCTCCCTCTCCTCTGACATCTGGCCCCTACATAGCTCACTCTTTTCCCACTCTAGCTTATTTCCAGTTCACCAGCCCCCCCCCCCCCCCCCCCCCCCCCCCTCTCCCTTCCTCTGACCTCTGACCTCTACGGTCGGAGGGTGGGAGTGTTAGAGGGCGGAAGATCTGACGAGCTGTACGCCCAGGCAGCTGTCGACCTTCTGCCTCCTCCCCCCCCCCCCCCCCCCCCGGGACCCCCATGGACAAGGTCATATACAGTCAAAGCGTCTGAGGTCAGGTGTTCCCCAGTTTGAATAAAGGGCTTTTGCCGGAAAATCATTGAATCTGCTGTTTTGTTTGGAAAAGCAAGGGAAGGAATCCACAAGCAAGAGGATTGCGGATGGAACGAAACCACTCTCCTCCCTCCCTCGTATTTCCGTAACATACACACGTAGTAAGGCTTGTTCAGGATTGAACGCTCTTTGTACCTCGTGAACACCTACAGATTTAGTGCAGCGCTTCACTTGTTAAAGGGGAGGTAAATCTTCTGCGCCGCATGTTGTGTTGCTAGACGCTAAGAGAGTGTTTTTTTTGCCACAGGCATCGTTTATGCACGTTTAAATGTATTCTGCATGAATAAAGTCCACTACTGTGTCATCCTTACTTGCCATTACTCGCTCATACAGAGCGCTTGGGGCAAATAAAGCCCGTTCCAGTCCCAAAATGATGTTTTTGAGGGTAATTTTACGCATCGACGGCCAGTGCGAGATCGAAGACGCCATTTTGAAAATCGTGTGAATCACCTCGGATCTGTGATGCACAGCGCTGCTCAGCGCTGAGTGAATCACGCCCCAAAATTGCTGTTCAGGAGTAAAACACGTGCAGCGCTGCGCCTCCTGAACAAGCCTGCAGTTTCGCCTGAGATTGATGAAGGTCAAGGATAATAAATTTAAAAAACGTAAATGGATTGTTATAGCCTCCACAAACTTTCATTCTTCTGATGGTCATTTTAACAAAATCCAGATGTCCAAGTTTTACTAAGAAAATAGTGACACTTCGAATGTTTTTCGTCTCTGAATCTCTTTGGCACTGAGTGTGATGAGTATTTTCTCCTATATTATCTTTTTCTCTTCAGGTTGTCTTCTACGTCAAACAGTTTGGGTTGAATCATGAAGCACTGAAGCACACAGCGGAGCAACATAAGATTCCATTGGAATGCTTGGCACATATCTTACAGACCGCCACGTTGTCCATGACATCAGGAGCAATTGGCACCATCGCCCGCATCATTATCTCTGAAGCTACTGAAGCTGTTGTCACACGGACAACCAAATTTGCCATGAGCATTGTTTTTCCAGTCGTTAGTGCTGTCATATCGGGGGCTCTTTCCTTTGCGTCGGCCGTGTACACCTTGAGGTCCCTGATAGAGAAGCTGCAGAAAGATGCAGAACGGGTTGCAGATCGACTGGTTGCCCACAGAGTAGAGAACTCCTGAGAGGGTCCTCCTTCAAGATACATCCATGCGTATCATGGTAATGGGGAAACGGCACACCTTGTCACATCAAGCACACAGAATTCAATAAAAGAATGAGACACATGGACAGTGTGTAGTGGAGTTTCTTGAATGCGATATGCCGTTTGAGCCTGCACTCAGCCTGGAGAAGGTTGAAAATAACAAGCTGTGTGCAGTCTGTCACGACTCAATGTAAAAAATGTTGACTTTTCTTGTATGGAAGGTTGCCTGTGTGTCCGTTTAAGAGATTGTCGTGACTTAGTGAGTTACACTTTATTGTTTCTTTAATGAGTTATGTTTTGGCTGTTCAGCATAATGCTTTTTCTCGCTGTTCACGTTGCCTGTTTGGTGTTTTTATTTTTGAATTGTCGATGAGCTAAGTGGTCTTGGGACATTGGTGCACGTGTAGCACGTTGTTTTGCCGGTCTCGGGGCATTGGTGCACCTGTTGCACGATTTTTGTTGGTTTTTAGTTGACCGCATACAATTAGTGCATTTTTGTCCCTAGTGGTTTGAAAGGTTATGAATGACTTTCTTGGGTTTCTCGTGACGTTTCTTTGTAGTTTCTGTATTTAAGGACAGGAGGATGAGTGGGAGAGGTGGAGGTCTTTTTTTCACGGTTACATAGTTTATCTGTGGATCAGGTCTGGCCTGGTGTTGGCAACCTGGGTGCCCGGCTGGTGCACGGTGGCTCAGTTCTGGCTGAGGGACAGGATGGCCTGGTGCTGGCGTCCTTGGTGCCCTATTGGCACGGTGTCTTACCGCTCTAGGATCGCAGAATCCTTCCAGGGGATCTTCCAGGGATGGATGGATGGATGGTGTTTTACGGCCTATCAGCCTTCGAAGGCTATGTAAGGCCACTAAGCACGAAAATCACTAAAGCAGTTTAGAGTAAACGCAATTCAAGTCACGTTGTCCCTAGTCATTCGCCTCTTACGAATCTCGTAGGGAGACGCAGTGGGTCAATTCTTACCCCGAACTCACAAGGGGAATGATCTTTTTTGTGTTGCTGCCCGGTTTTGTTTTCTTTTCGATTGTGATTGTGATTTTTTATGTCTGATTTTGATTATGTGGTCTGTAGTGTCTGTAGTTAGTCTAGTTTTGACTTTGTATGTATTAAAGTTGCTTCTTTATGTAATAAATCTTGTGCTATCTATTTATATGCTTTTGTGTGTTCTGTTACGTTTGCGTCCTTCCATAATTAGCCCAGGAGTTGGAAGTTCCCTTATGATCATGCTGTCGAGGGTTTCTCCCGTGTCTCCACCACCTAGCATCACCTGACTCTGTCCCATCTTGCCTATGAACACTATTTAGTGTTTAAAAAAAAGCGTTTTTAGCTAAATGATTTTTATTTATGTTCAGATAATCTACTGTACACCTGACATTTACACACACACACACACACACTCAAACACACACACATGCGCAGTCTCAACGTGGCCGTGAAAATATTTCTATAAAGCCTGGCCGATCAACCGATCCTATTTTGGGGGGCCAAGTTGCCTTAACCACAACTTTTTGGGGTGGGGGTGGGGGGCTAATAGGAAAAGCAAATCACCGCTGACCCTCAGGCAAGCCAGAAGCCCTCGTTTTCAGATGTTTTAATGCGGACCTAAAGGAAAAATGATTTTGAAGATTGCAATTTGGTGCACATTGTTGCTCAGTTCACAAAAAAGTCGAGTGATTTGCTCAATCTTTTCCTGTGTTTCAATAACAAAATGCATGGGTCGAAGGAGAAATAAAGTTGGAGCCACAAGCCTGACAAACGATCGATCAAGGACACTTCTCCTTGTCATCATGTATGTACTCGTCTTATTCATTGTGTCTGATGTGAAGAATGATTCATTCAACTGAACATTTTATACGTGTGTACCTTTAGTACACGCTCTCATCATATACCTGCCATCGTTTTCAAAAGCCATCGTTTTAACAGGCGATCTACATGTATATCTGAACCTCTTCGGGCGTGTTTTACTTGAAGTCACAGATATCCCATTCAAAGCTATTCGAGTGACGAAAGTCTCATTTTCCTATTAGAACACCGCTCTGTCGAGTCTGTTACCCATCTGTCTTTTGACCCTTTATCACCACTCCATCAAAACAAAATGCAGGGACGGTCTTTCCTTCTACACCAATGAATAGGAGCACCTCACAGCCTAATAAGTCGGCAGTCTCAGTCACAGAGGTCTGCCTCCCACGCACAATAAAGCTCAGACTTCCAATGTGCATTGCCGTAATGAAAGTATGAAGTATCGCAGATTAGACCAATTCCGTCATGACTTGTACACTGACGTTGTAGCTCTATAGTTTCTTTTGGAGGTTGACAAGATACCGCACAATATTTTGAAAACAACGGATGAAAATATCGGAGGATGGGTATCACTTTTTCACCGTGATTTTAAAATAGGTTGCAGTCTCATGACTGGAGGATTGTTTAGGGAGAAGCTTGGAGCAGGTGATTGCAGACCACCACTGCAAAGATCTGAGACTTTTCGCATGAACAGAATAACATGTCTGGTTACTGGTACGAGTTGAGCCGAGCCAGCAATTAACACGCAATATCCAGGGTCCACGAAGCAGCGGCGAAGCATGTCGAGGTTGTACTAAAGAGATTCGTGGCGAGGTCACTATCGTCTACAGATGTACAGTTACCCAGACAGAATATGTTCAGGATTTGTCTCGTTCCTGCCAGCGCGAGTTTAGGGTTAATGCATCACTGAGGGATTATGAGTGCATGGACAGGGACAACATGAATAGGAGGGCGTTTGGTGTGTAAAAAGACAGGGAAGAAAAGGCAGCTGCAGACTGTATCAATCTCTCTCTCTCTCTCTCTCTCTCGCTCTCTCTCACTCTCTCTCTCTCTCTTTCTCTCTCTCTCTCTTTCTCTCTCTCTCTTTCTCTCTCTCTCTTTCTCTCTCTCTCTCTCTCTCTCTCTCCGTCTCTGTGTGTGTGTCTGTCTGTCTGTCTGTCTGTCTGTCTGTCTGTCTGTGTCTGTCTGTGTGTCTGTCTGTGTGTCTGTCTGTGTGTCTGTCTGTGTGTCTGTCTGTCTGTGTGTCTGTCTGTCTGTCTGTGTGTCTGTCTGTGAGTCTGTCTGTGTGTCTGTGTGTCTGTCTGTGTGTCAGTCTGTCTGTGTGTCCTTCTGTGTGTCTTTCTGTCTGTCTGTGTGTCTGTCTGTCTGTCTGTCTGGTCTGTCTGTTTGTCTGTCTGTCGTCTCTTTGTCACTCTCTATGTGTCTCTCTGTGTATCTCTGTGCCTCTCTATGTGTCTCTCTCTGTGTCTCTCTCTGTCTCTCTGTTTCTCTTCTCTCTCTCTCTCTCTCTCTCTCTCTCTCTCTCTCTCTCTTTCACTCTGTTTTTTTCCTGTGTCTTTTTCTGTCTATATACACACATACAGAGATGAATGAATAACAAAACATTGCCATTACTCATTCATAGCTATAGAATGTTGTGCAAACAGCTTAGGGCTGCCATGCAAGAGAAATCGACCTTCCATTGACATGTCTCATGCAGTTTTGCTGCTTCAGGCCATGCAAACTCTGCCTAAGTCTCTCATGCCTCCATTTAGAGGTTCTGTGAGCAGTCTTGACACGAAACAGCAGTTCATACCAGTTGACATCTGTTGGCAAGGGTTCAAAAGAGTGGTTTCGGTAGCGAGGAGGAGACACGGCGAAGTACAAAAACCTTAGCGAAGAGACCGGAACAATCTTGTCCGTGCTTGCGCATTGCAGCATTTCGCAGGCGCGGTGGAATTTACGTCCCTATGTCCTGATTAAATGTACTTGACCAGGAACTCAAAATTCGGGCTGAGCCACGCCATTTGCGATGATAGTGCAAGCTTTACACGGACATGGCGCAGGTCGACTGAAATGACGTGGGACTGGGGACAGGTGTAGATAGTTAACGGAAGAAAATTATTACTCATGCACGACATACGCACAAATATACACACACGCACACGCACGCGCATGCACACACACACAGACAGACAGACAGACAGACGCACACACACACACAGACACACATACACAGACAGACACACACACAAACACGCACACGACCTCGCACACGCACACGCACCTGCACACGCACACGCACGCGCACGCACACACACACAGACAGACAGACAAACAGACACACACACACACACACAGACAGACACACACACACACACACACACACACACAGACACACACAGACACACACACACACACACACACACACACACACAGACAGACGGACGGACGGACGGACGGACGGACAGACGGACAGACACACAGACACACAGACACATAGACACACAGACAGACACACAGACAGACACACAGGCAGAAATATATAGAGAAAATATACACAGAAATATAGACAAAAATATAGACAGAATTATGGACAGAAATATAGACAGAAAGAAAGATAGCCAGCCAGACAGACAGACAGACAGATTGATTGATTAATTGATTCTTTATTTATCAAGGATGGAATTATATATATATTTCTGTCTATCTTACAAATCGTTCTTGCTCGTAAAAGAGCTCGCTCGCTTCCCTCCTTGCCATAATAAAAAAAGGTGTCACAGCTGCAGTTTTCAGCTACCAGAACTGAGGCTCGGCTGTGGCCATTCGCAAATCGCAGACACGTTTTCATTGTGATTTTTTTCTCTGCATGCGCCTTGAATCCAAGTTATGGCGGCCGACATAAAAGAGCTTTACGCGTAGTGAAGCATTTATGGAGGGCGCCAGAACAATAGGCCGACGTGACCGGGTAACTATAAATTTTCCATGCGCGGAAACGGCAACGCGCATGCGCTGGGCTCTCCTCACACGAGAGGGCCTACGTATGCTATCATTTCCACTGCAGAGCGGGGGACAGAAACAAGTAGCTCCGTTCACGCGAGTATAAGATTTTCTCTTTTCAATATCAGCCCTCCATCCCCTCCTACCCCCCTTTTTTGCACAGTTCTTTTGCGTTTCGTCAATTATCGATTTGTGTAGGTCTACGCGCTACACACTCAGACACATACACACATTTCTCTCTGCTGTTGTTCCAATGGGGTTTGCATGACTTGTGTCTGCGGCGTTGTTTCCGAATGGTATTTTAGGACCAACCCCACTTGTTTCACGTTGGACTGACGGCCATCGTGCGCCCACGAATTTTTCGTTCCTTGTATATTTGGGGATTTTTTATTGACAGGTGTTTCCGACTTGTAACTTCGGACCTACCCCACCTTTCTCGTTCGATTGTAATTTCGGAACAACCCCATCGTTTTTCACGTTTGTTTGACGGGTATAGTGCCTCCTCGTTCTCGATTTTTCATTGACTGGTGGTTCCGAATGGTACCTTCTAAACTACCATACCTTTCACGTTCGATTGTAAGTTCAGATCAGCCTCCCCCCCCCTTTTCACGTTTTATTGATGTGCATAGTGCGTCACTGTTCCCGTATTTTATTTCCTTGTACATTGCGATTCTTCTTTGACATGTGTGTGTGCGACGTCCTTTACGAATCGTACTTTCGAGCCTGCTCCCCCTTTTCACGTTGATGGTTTTTGGGGGAACAGCCCAAAAATGACTTTTCCGGTTTGATTGAAGTATATCGTGCCTCTCCGATTGGTAATGTACACTCCACCCCAGTTGGATTTGTTTTCGAGACCATGTTGGATATGTTCATTTGGCAGTGTCACATACCTACACTTGTCGACCTCCAACTTTTCCTCTTTGATTCCATCCTGTACATCGATTTACATGTCCCACCTATGTTGCCTTCCATGTATTGAATGGTTACTCATTTGATCGAGTCCCTAGTGACTCTGGGAATGGTAGGAGCCATGCTTTTTCCCATTAGGGTTTTTTACCGCAGGTCCTTCCTCCCTCGTGGCGCTTTTATCACCCAAATGGAGCGGAACGCGCTCGCTTCCCTCCTTGCCATAATAAAAAAGGTGTCACAGCTGCAGTTTTCAGCTACCAGAACTGAGGCTCGGCTGTGGCCATTCGCAAATCGCAGACACGTTTTCATTGTGATTTTTTCTCTGCATGCGCCTTGACACCAAGTTATGGCGGCCGACATAAAGAATGAATAGACAATCCTGGATAAATGGGGGAAAAGAAAGAAAGAGAGAAAACAGGACAAAAATAACAATAAGTATCTAGTACTGAAATCATTTTCTGTCGACACGAAAATCCTCTGCTTGTTTATCAGTCCTTTATTGAAAGTTTGTTGACTTTGTCGTTTGTTTGTTGGTTCAACAGCTTGACCGTTAAGGATAGAAACAGTTTAAATGCTATTGTCAACGTCTGTTCCAAGATCATTGGAGTAAAGCAGAGAGACCTTTCCTCTTTCTGTGACCAGCAAATTTTGAGGAAAGCGGTGAGAATTTTGGAAATTCCGGACCACTGTCTGAGGAGAGAGTTCTCTTTGCTTCCATCTAGACGCCGATACTCTGTGCCTCCCTTTAAAGAGAACCGAGGTTCTAAATCTTTTATTCCATACGCCTTCAGACTTTTGAACAGTTAGTTAGATGTGTTGTTCTTGTTGTTTTGTTGTTTTTGCTGTGGTCTTAGGTTTAGTTGGTGCTGTTGCTTTGGATTTTCGCCCTTGTGATGGGTGGATTTTTTCCCTTTGACTGCATTGTGGTGATGATTCTGATGTGAGATGTTTTTGCTTGTGCTTGTGCTTACTTGCTTGCGTTGGTGTTGCCTGTGATGTGCTGTGGAGGCTGAGGTTTGCAGGGAGTGTGTGTGCGTGCGAGTGTGCTGTTTCTTTTCATATGTATTTATCCCATTATATTATCTTTATGTATTCTTCTACTATGATTATTATTTGATTATTTTATTGCTGCCTCATAAAGTGTACTTGAATTGCCTGTTGTGGGACAAATAAAGTTGTATTGTATTGTATTGCATAGTAGTATATTAATGTATAACAGTAGGTTGTGATATATGGACAATATAATAACAATGACATGAACAAGGTTTCAGTTCATGCCTTCGACAATGGATTGCTCAATGAGTCTTGAAGTACAGCAGCGTGTCATAAGCACAGACAGACAGACAGGCAAGCAGGCAGGCAGGCAGGCAGGCAGGCGGGCGGGCGGGCAAGCAGGCATGCATGCAGGCAGGCAGGCAGGCAGGCAGGCAGACAGACAGGAAGAGACAGAGATGAAGATAGAGACACAGAGAGAGAGAGAGAGAGAGAGAGAGAGAGAGAGAGAGAGAGAGAGAGAGAGAGAACGAACGAACGAACGAACGAATGGTTTATTTCTGTGAGGCCACCGGCCCATCACAACTCGGTTACAAATAATATGCCTCATCGGCCACCGCAATACAAATCGCTTCTTGTCTTCTCTTAAACGCATAGTACAGAAACATAGCAACCGTGCGTACTGATTTTGGCTCTTCCAGTGACAAGAGTGTCTTAAAATCACATGATTTGGTATTCGTCGCCAAATTGGATAAGTACATTCGTCGCAGATCCTCATAGACAGGACATTCAAATAACAAATGCTTTTCACTTTCGTCATCTTCATAGCAAGCTGGACATAGGTAAGCATTTTCAGACCGCTCTTTTGCAAATCTATACTTGTGAGTGAACAAGTTGCTAAACCCTGTCCTAAAATGGACATACACATCTCGGAAAACTTTTTTTTTCTCCAATATATACAAATACTTCTCTCTCATCCAGTCCGTCTTGAAGGATCTGTAGAACTCGTATCTACCACTCCCTGCCAATGAATTTGTCCATACATTTCTGTATTCAATGATAAGGCGCTTTCTGAACTCTAACAAAAATTTCGGCTCGTTTTGCACATTCTGACTACACCATATCTGTACAATACTTCTTTTATTTTGTCTACCCAATTATCGTAATTTTCTGAGAGAAGCATCATCTTATAAACTTTGTAAGGGTAACGAGTAGCATCCATCTTTAACACATGTAACCAAAATTTAATAACACGTAGCGTTGCATTGATGTACAGTGGATATGTTCCAGTTTCACCATACATCATCAAGTTAGGAGCTTGCGAAGGAACATTAAGACATCTTTTAATGGCTTGTAGATGTACAGATTCCACTACCGAACAGCTAAATAGGCCCCACAGCTCTGATGTATACAAAAGTACAGGCTGTATCTGCGTAGTAAACATTTTGAAATACACATCCGGTGAAATATTTCCCAATCTTCTTAAGCATTTTGTCAGTTGGATCATACCTGCTTTTGCTCTACATACAAGATCAGACTGTAACATAATGACTGACAGTCTCGAGGTAAACAATGCTCCAAGATATCTGTATTCATTGACAGTCTCAATTTTCTCTGTACCCAGATACCACTTCTCATGGCTCGCTAAATAACCACCATTTCTGAAGACAATTATTTTTGTTTTTTGTTTATTGATATGAAGACCAACTGTGTCAGAAGCTTCTTTGAGATGATTTAGTTGGTTTTGCAGTCCCACAACTGTGTCCGAGATAAGAACAATGTCATCCGCGAACAACAACAGATATATGATCGTAGAGTCAGGCATAAGCTGTATGCCATGCTTCCCATGTTTAATCACAATCTTGGCAACATAGTTCACTAAAAGAGAAAAAAGTATCGGACTCATTTTACACCCCTGTTTCAATCCTCGGGTATATGCAAATGAGTCACTGTAGCGACCGTTGGATCTTACGCAGCTTTGAACATCAAAATACATTGCTTGAAGCATCTGGAGTAATCTCCCTTTCATACCGTAACCTTGAAGGATTTCCCAAAGAACATTTCTATTTATACTATCAAAGGCTTTTTTTAAATCTACAAACACGGCATACAATTTTCTATGTCTCGATAGGTATCTATGAATGACAGAATGAAGAACAAAGATATTATCCATCGTCGAATATCCTTTCCTGAAACCTGCTTGCTCTTCACCAATTAAACCGTTACTTTCAGCCCAATCTTGTAACCTGTCACTAATCACAGATGTGAAAACCTTACTAAAAATGCTGGTGATAGAGATGCCTCTATAATTATCTGGGATAGAGGGGTCTCCTCTTTTATAAATAGGAAGTATAATTGATTTTGACCATATTCTTGGAAAACACTTCCTTGCCAACACAGCATTAAACAATTGAACAATTATGGTTAGTACTCTCTCGGGCGTACATTTGAACATTTCTGCCAGCAACCTGTCTTCCCCTGCTATCTTTTTAGTTTTCAGTTTTGCTATGGCACAGCTAACCCCATCATTTGTTATATCACAGTCAAGGGGCGACAACTCGTCAGTTGCTAATGTGAGTACATCATAATCAATTTGCAGTTGTTCAATTGAAGCATGACTATATATTTTACCAAAATAATCTTTCCATTCCTCACATGAAATACTACAATGTATAGCAGATCTAGCATTAAGTTTTCTCACCTGTCTCCAGAACAAAGAGGGGTCACTGATATTTTCTACAAGACACTTAACAGTGTTAACTCTATATGCCTCTTTCTTTGATTTCAACAACTGCTTGTACTCTTTTCTTCTTTCTCTGTACACTTCTTTGTCGCACGCTGCCAATGTGCGGCTATATCTGCGGAGTAATGATCGTAACAATTTCTTCTTTCCTCTACATTCTCTGTCAAACCATGGTTGACCATGCATTGCTCTCCCAAACACTACTGATTTCTCCAATGGTTCAGCAGCTCTTATATAGCAGTCAGTAACAGATTCAGCCATAGTGTTTACATCCATATCACCATCTAAATCAGCCGCCACTTCTTCGATGTTACTTTGTAATTTTCTTCTGAACTCATCTGTAAATGTATCATCCCAAACTATTTTACTGCTGACGAAAATTTCTCTTACATTACTCACAACGTCGTTTCTGCACTTGAGACATAACTCCAAGCATAAATGGGACGTCAGAACATTTTCTTTCACAGAAAGTGAGGTACAGTAGGGTAACAACTCATTCGAAACCAGAAAGTAGTCGATTACGCTGTTGCCTGTGCTTGAAATGTAGGTAAATTTGCCATTTAAATCTCCAGATATGTTACCATTCAGTATACACAGATCAAAGCCAGCACAAACGGACAACAGTTCATTACCAAAATCGTTTACTGTGTTGTCCTGGGAACAACGGGAATCGTTAAGCAAATCACACATTCTATCAGAAAAGTTGCTACCAGCTTCTACATTATTATTACCAGTGCGAGCATTGAAGTCGCCACAAACCAACAAGGAACAATGAGGGAAGGCTGTTGATAGATGCAACAAACACTGCTCAAGCACTAATATTCCGTTTTGTTCTCCCAGTAAGGTATAATACGGAGACCCAGCAGGTGGAATGTACACGCACAGCACTATTACATCTTTATCTGACATAAACAGCTGATTGCTAAATCTGAACGCAAGCATGTTGTCATAAATAAGTTCTACCTGCTCAACTAACCCAGCGATGTGGTGTTTTATCAAGCAAACAACACCACCTGACCTTCGTCCTCTCTCGGATAATTTCCGTGCAGGCGACACAAAACATTTGAAATCATTTTCAACACTGTCAAGTTTTAAGTATTCAACAAAGGTCTCTAACAGACACACGAACTCAAATTTTTGGAGGAAGGGGAAAAAGTCAGGGTCTTCAAATTTCCGCAATATACCATTAATGTTCCATGAAAGAAAACTGCAAATACCTGCTGGTAGCTCTGAAGTTGTGACAGCGCCTCGGCCACTGTCCTAGGTGTTGCCGCCACGGGTAGACGCCCTTGTCGTGGAGCGGGTCGCGGGTCGGGTCTCTCTGCGCTCCCTCTCCCCATGCTGACTTGGAGCAACACAGAGCTCAGTCCCACGGAAGTAGGCAAAATGTCCTGCTGCCCTCGCTTCCTGTAGCTGGCGTCTCTGCAGAGGTGTCCTGTCGCCGGATACTCCAATCCCCTTTTCTCTCAGTTTCTCCCTGGCTCGAAGAATGGCGATCTTGTCGGTCATTCTGTTCAGGGTCGCCAGAAGAGGACGGTGTTTTCCCTCTGTAGCCTTGCCGATGCGATGAACAACACGTACGCCCCTCTCCTGAAAACCGTTCGGCAGCATCCCACTCACAGCTTCCAGGA
>JAWQFJ010013144.1:7500-48365 GCA_034096865.1 Theodoxus fluviatilis | reverse complement strand
AGGGGTCACAGAGCGGTCAGCTGGTCAGCTTGCCTTACAGAAGGATGGGGGAGGGGGTTGGAGAGAGGTCTGACACACAGGATTGGGGGTGGGAAGAGACAGAAGCAGGGATATTTGAATAGAGGATGAACACATCAGATTTACAATACACTTTGTGATAGGTGCACCTTATGACATGGACACAGTAGATGTACGATACACTCGGTGATAGGTGCACCTCATCACATGAGCAAGGACAATTTGTAAGATAGGCAGAATTGTCTAAAATTTCATCCTTGGTAAATATAGAATCAATCAATCAATCAATCAATCAATCAATCAATCAATCAATCAATCTCTCTCTCTCGTTACTGACGTATCCACTCGAAGCCATCAGCGAGCTCGTTTCCTAGTTGGAGGGAAAGGCGATAAAATGCAGTGGTGGCGCGGAGACTCTACTGGCGGGCTACAGCTAGAGATTGGGCGACTGGGGGGCATGCCATCTCCCATCTCCGGCAGATATAGTGCTCACAGAGCCACACGCTCGTAGATCACGCGATTCCAAATTTCATGCTCGGTCGGGCGCTTTATCCGAATGGTTGGCGGCCTAACTAGGCAGTCATCCTTTTCCACTGGACAAAACCCCCTCGCCGAGAAAAATCTGGTTCTCCAGAAGTGGGACGAGCTAGGGGAATTTGAAGTTGTTATTGGATACCTTTCAGATAAGCTTTTCGAAATGCATAGCTCAAGCCTCTTCTCGCGGATAAGATAGCTCAGCAGCACGATGATGATGCCTCGTCTGTTGCAGTCGATGTTTTTCTCATGCAAGCCGAAAAGTCTATTTTTAGCTCCCCGCTGGTTCCATTCCCGATTTTGCAGGACGGCCAGCGAGTTGCATGGCGTCTAGACGTATTCCAGGCGTGGTCTGGGCTTTCGTCTGCGTGTTGACTGTTTCGACATGGCTAACAAGTTAGAGAATCTTCTCGGAGAAAGTGTCATCAAACCCAATGGTGACAAAGTCGGTACTCGGACTCTGTGCGGCAAGGACAAAGTCGTAGGCATTTATTTTGCCGCGATCTGGTGTTCGCCATGTCGGCTGTTCACGCCGACGCTGATGGAATTATACGATAAATTCAAGTGCGCGGAGAAAGGATCCTCGCTGGAGATAGTGTTTATGAGTTGGGACAGAAATGAAGAGGGATTCAACGAGTACTTTGCTACCATGCCCTGGTTAGCGGTACCGTTCGAGGACAGAGAACGCAAGGCAAGTACCACTACATGTGTGTTGTATTTGCGTGTGTGTGTGTGTGTGTGATACCCGACAGCATAGCCCGCAGCGAGATATCTTGCGAAGTTGCGCGTCAGAGAGTACATTCTGAGAGGCTTTGTCTGAATCGCTCGGCATCGCGTGTAGTGTTGGGTCGGGCGCTCTTTGTGTTGATGCCCACATAGCTTTCGTGCCTGCGCCCTACGCCTGAGCCTGTTGACAGCTATTGTGGTGGACAGGTCGGCCTGTCTGTCGTTCAGGATGCCTCACAGAGCCACAGCTTCTTGGCTGCACAGAGCGCCGCTGGGTTAGGTTGTC
Source organism: Theodoxus fluviatilis (assembly GCA_034096865.1). Taxonomy (NCBI): domain Eukaryota; kingdom Metazoa; phylum Mollusca; class Gastropoda; order Cycloneritida; family Neritidae; genus Theodoxus; species Theodoxus fluviatilis. Next base: position 46,801 of record JAWQFJ010013144.1, on the reverse strand, counting down.
CCACGGCAAGCTTGGCCTGCCTTGCCCTTTGTCCTGAGGGGGAGTTCGCAGAGATAAGGGTGCTGCCCATCTACCGATAGGGGCCTTCCCATGGCGTCAGGGTATTGATTTTTCTCTTTGATTAGACCCCATGAGTAACATGGCGCCGCAAGCATTGGCTTTTCCTCCCTGTCGATCGTTGCAAGCTGAGGACGGCAGACTTAGCGGCACCATGCAGCCGTGTGTGCATGCAAACATGCACGCTAGAGCGGTGCAGGGCTTTGCCGAGCTCCAGAGTCATTAGGAAACCAGACGACGTGCTGCGCCCCATCGCCTTTCATCCCCGTTCGCTGTGAACCAAAATCTCTTAGGCACCGGGAGTTAGCTGTGGTACAATTGGAAGTCTGCAGTGGTCAGGCTGGATTATTGTCCCAATGTCTAAAAACACATGTTCTGAATGACTGAGCTTCGCGTAAGCTCGCGATCTTTGTAATGTAGGTAGTATTGAAGTGTGAAATGCTGAGTTCAGGGGCATGACAGTTTAATGCTGCCCGTTCTGAACTTTAAAGTTAGGAAATGAAAATTGCCCTTGGTCTCTTACCACAATGTGTGATACCTCAAGGGCAGCACGTTCAAAGAAGAAGCATTAAAAACATTTTATTACTCTGGAAACAACACTGAAATCTGCTCTCTTTGTAAGTAGTTGAGATATTACAACATAACTCTGGAAACGGTTGGTGATATGTGGCTTCTCCAAATCCCAAATATACTTTCATATGTATATTTATTCTCTCGCCACTTTGTTTTCATGGTGTCCTGTTGTATTGCTTCATCATTTCCAGATTGAAAGTTACTACATACTCCAGTATCTTTCAAGTGCATGTGTGTATGTGTGTGAATGCATATCACTGTCATGAGTATGTTCTGGTCTGCCTATCCATATGTGTTATCTGCCATGTCTGCTTCTCAATTGGTCTGAGAGAGAGAGAGAGAGAGAGAGACAGAGAGAGAGAGAGACAGAGAGAGAGAGAGAGAGAGAGAGAGAGAGAGAGAGAGAGAGAGAGAGAGAGTCTGCATGTCTGTGTGTCTGTCTATCCATCATCCATCCATCCATCCATCCATTCGTCCATCTGTCCATCTGTTCACCCATCTGTCTGTGTGTCTGTGAGTCTGTCTCTCAGATGATGTCTGGCTGCATGCATGCATGTGTGTGTGTGTGTGTGTCTGTCTTCTCTCTCTCTCTCCCACTCTTTCTCTCCCTCTCTCTCTCTCTCTCTCTCTCTCTCTCTCTCTTCTCTTGACATAGCTTCTTATAATTATTTCATCATTGGCTTATGACGTTATGTTTTTCCTCTCTTTTCCCTGTCCATTCCACTCTTCTCGTGTTCAGCCCTTTGCTGTGCCTCTTCTGGAGACCTCCAGATTTCCCATGTGCTGTTTCCCTGTTCCACCTCCCATTCTTATTTTTTCTTCTACTACTGATCCTCCTCCCACTCCTGTAGCTCCTTCTACTACTGATCCTCCTCCCACTCCTGTAGCTACTACTACTACTGATCCTCCTCCCACTCCTGTAGCTACTACTACTACTGATCCTCCTCCCACTCCTGTAGCTACTACTACTACTGATCCTCCTCCCACTCCTGTAGCTACTACTAGTTACTACTGATCCTCCTCCCACTCCTGTAGCTCCTTCTACTGCTGTTCCTCCTTCTCCTGTTTCTGCTCCTTCTCTTGTTCCTCCCCCTACCCTGTTCCTCTTCCTACTCCTGTTCCTCCTCCTGCTCCTGTTTCTGCTCCTTCTCTTGTTCCTCCTCCCTACCCCTGTTCCTCCTCCTACTTCTGGTCCTAATCCTACCCGGTTTTTTCTCCCAACCCCTGTTCCTCTCCTGTTCCTCGTCCTACTCCTGGTCCTCCTCCTACTCCTGGTCCTCCTTCTACTCCTACTCATGCTCCTCCCATGCCTAAGTTATGTTTTTTTCTCCCTTTTTATCTAGCTGGCTACCATCTCTCCCCTCCTGTTTCTATTCATGAGAAAGCTGTGAGTTATATCAGTGAACCACCCAGTCTTGACATGTGGAATCCTCATTTCATCAGATATGGCACCACCAATTTGTCTCATCAAGCTTGTGCTCACCTCCAGTGATGCCAGTGTAGAAGAGTTACTCTGGTAATATTTAACATCTACTAGGTATCAACTTTGCTGGAATAGAACATTTAACTGCATGCAACTCTGGGAAAAACTCATACTTGGCTTTAGAGGTACTCTTTGCACTTGATTTCTCAGTGCTTACAAAAGGTGACATGAGTGAGAGCAGATGTTCATAAGAAGTTTTCCCTAGGGAAACTATAAATAATGGGATGGTTCAAAATGATAAAGTGCAGCTGTATCAGATGAGGAATTCATAGGAAAATACAGGTAAAGCCTTACATTAACTGATTAAAAGAATATGAGTTGTTCTCCCAAGTTTGTGACTAAAACCAGGAAAATGGACTAAATTTTAAACATTCACTTTAGCCATTCTTAATGTCATTTTTGGCCAGCTTAGTCATTACAGTATCAGAGAATGTAACCAAAAAAGCAGGAGCAGTAGTACCTTTTTTTAAAACAGACGACGGATTCACGTTCGCAGTTTTAGATTTAAAATCAAGGTAACGCAAGCTTCATCTGTGACTTTATATAATTATAAGTTCTAATACTTCCTACCCCGACGGCCACGCTCAGCGGCCACTCAGGTAAATTCAGGTAAATTCAGGTAAATTTATTAAAGAATTTTTTTTTTACATCGCTCACAAAATGCTAATGTTTTCTGTATGAGTTTGATCTATTGAATCAGTACTTTTGATTTTAAAACCTAGCGGTGTGTGTTGAATGCGTTCGGGAGGAAGTGGCTTGTGAAAAAAGCAAGTCCACTTGTGACCTTGCATGAAGCGTGCGTTACCCTGTCTTTGAAGTCGATTTTCACGTACAGTTATTGTGACATCACGGTTTTCTTGCTGGGAAAAGCTAAATAAAACTTTAATTAACAGATTCAACTGTAGCAGAATTTTTTAACACCAATGGCATACTTTGCTGCAGATAGTTTGTGGAGTGTGTTGGGTCAGCCGTTCCACTTTTTGGCCGCCATTTTGACAGCAATTTTACATTATTTATTACTCTAACATGCACAAACTTTACTTTCATCAAATCCCACTGCTCATGGTGTTTCTTGGACATATGTACCACCTCCTGATGCAATGTTTCTTTGCCTAAAACTAATAAATAGTTGGTTATAAGAAACTTTAATAGAGCACCCCATCCAGTCACGAACTCGGGAGAACAACTCATATTTAATCTCCTTTACCACAGTACTGGTGCATGATTACTTGCTGTGTAAAGAAGGATATGGTACTTTTTGGTAGTGTGGAAAAGTTATGAAGTTTACTTAGGCCACACCAAAAAAAAGTTGTTTTGCAACTGTACACATTTTTGTTCTGCTGACCTTAAATATAACATTGTAAGAATTTAAAGAAAGAAATTGATGGTAAACAGTTGACAGCATGCTCTCCCATTTTGGGGAATCCACTATTTTTATGTTTTTAAAAACATTTTCAGCTAAGGAGAAACTTGATTTATATACAATCTGACCTCTACTAAAACAAAAATGTAAAATTAAAAAAGAAGTTCAGGTCGACCTACTGAGCCTTTTTTGTTTGTTGTTGCCATGTTACCATAACCACAACCTTTTCCTTTTCCTAACAGGATAGCAGAAGTAGAGGATGCCTCCAAAAGTAGAGAACTCCCACCAGGAAAACATATTTCGAAACACAAGAAGAATACATGATATAATACCATTTCTGTTAATGCATCTTTCTTTTTCTGAAACAGAGTTGTACATTTAAAATCAAATGCAACTAATCACTGCTATTACGCACACCCATGCATGTCCACTGGAAAAGCAGTCTGTTCAGTGTAATCTTGGAACTAGAATGGATAAGTGCATAAAAGAGGAAGAACATTGTTCGTTGATTGTTGATGCTTGTGTGAGGAAGGAGTTGGCAAAGCAGACATGAATTTTGACATGGATGAGAGCATGGAAGGGGAGCTGGGAGCTTGGAGTACAGTGAAGGGTTGGTGCATTGGTCTCTGTTGAACAGGATTGCCAGTCTTCCCTCTTGAAGAGACTGCCATTGCCAAGCTTCTGCAATGCAGTGTTGGCTGCTCTCTTGTGTGTTTCCACTTGTGCAAAAATTAACTAAATCGCCATTTAGAAGAGAGGGCTTTGCTTGAATATGAATCTAGTTTTAGTTTCTTCCTTGTGCTAAAAAGAAGTATTTCTGTGGAAATTGAAGAAAAGTACTTTAGGAGAGAATGTTGAGAAAGAACAAAGGAGGGTAGAATAACAGATCAGAGGGTCAGCGTAGTTGATTGATCGTTCGATGGATGGAAGCGTAGACATGTGTACAAAATGAAAACTTATTGCAACAAGGCAGTACTTAAAACTTATTACAGTATATCAACCTGCCAACTTGTGCTAGAATTCATAAAAGACTAAAGTGAAATGGTTTACATTACTTCATCATGTGTTTGTGTTGACATTTCTTCCTCCTCCTCCCCTCCCCACCCCCCACCCCCACCCCCTCCTCCTAATTGTCTTGAGTCTTCTGCATGGCCAACTGATGAAATGGAGAGTACAACTTGTTGAAGCAGTGCTTAGTTGGATGTGTGTCTACACCATCACCCCAGTACTATTAAGAAGCTCCTCTGTGCAGTTGCACAGTGTCATGATGACCACATGTAGTGGGAGAGTGCATAGGCACATACAGATGCAGAACGGTATGGGGAGATTTATTCTGTTTGCTTCATCAGCCTCGCTGTTTATGTGAGTGGTAATAATTCTCCTCAAAGCTGAGGGAGGAGGCAGTACAACCCACTGGAGGAGAGAGCAAGAGACTGGGTGATGTTTTTACTGCGGCCAACTTGTCAGACTGGGAGTTTTATGGGTTTGCGCTAAATGCACATGTTCAATGTTTCCATGTGCTCATTTGTCTTGAAATCTGGCTTGTCCATTCCTTTGCATGGGTTGCTGCTGTTGAAGTACTGTGTAGCTTTTCGGTTGGATTTCCAAAAGGTTTGCAGGGTTGCAGTGTACCTGTGAGAGAGGGCTTGGCATTTGTTTGGCTTCTCCTGTTTGTTTGGTTGGGATTGATTTGATCTTAAGGGTTTCTCCTTGCTCACCATGGGAGAGCTAAGAGGCTGATATATTTATCATGCTGCTCAGGGTCAGCCCAGCCTTGGGTTTCCCTTGCCCCAAGTTCCCCTTCCCAGCCGCTGGGTAGGCAGTGCAGAGAAAGAAGAAAGTGTGCACGTCCACGATACTGGCAAAAATGGCGGAAATGCTGGTTGCCCTCACAAAATTATGATTCCTAAAGTCTTAAAAGCTCCAGATGGGCATGATTTGTGATGATATAGCTTCATGAAATGTTTTTCTTAGAGTCTGCGTGTTTATATGTTTCATTTCGGTACCATGAGGTTCACAAAAACGAAATAAAGGCACTGCTTGTGAACAAAATGGTGCCGGTAAGTGTGACATTAGGCGAGTGCAGATTTTGTTTGCTCGAGTTCTTCTTTGAGATGCATTCAAAAGGCGAATCTTTGGTGAAAATATGCATTTCCAACACCATATTTTTTACTCATGCTATTAAAAACTGGGTTTTTAGAAGAAAAGTAACAGTATTGGCCACTCAAAAAAGAGCAATGCGTTCGTTACTTTGGTTTCCGTCGCGCCATGGGAGAAGAAAAACAATTGAACAACACACAGAGTGGTAAAATTGCAGAAAACCAAAGTCATGATTGTGTTTCATTCATTTCACAATCGAAATAAATAAAAAGATAATGAATGCACATAGATAATACACTGTGATAGAGCTTATCTCTGAAGTCGGTTCCGATCGTTTCCACCGGTAACTTACGTTTTCTACTCGTGTAGCAAACATGTCGCAAAATCATTTCTGCTTTAAACCACACAGGCAACCTTCACCTTGTCTTTCGGGCTTGTTTACACTGTTTGCGCATGTCTTCTGACCTTTACACGCTATTTTTGACCAATTAAAAGGCTTCGTTTCCGCTTGCTGCAGAAGTAACTTACGTCATGCTGCGCACATGGGTTGTTGCTTTCGGCGGTCCATCCGACTCATAATCTGGTTAATAACAATTTCTAGAATAGTTGAAATAATGCTCAAAGGACTTGTGTTGTGAAATAATGCCTCTTTTATTGATAATTCACTCAAATCGTGACCACAAGCATTCTCGGAAATCCATCACCCAAGCTGGCCGCCATTGCTATTCACCATTGCTATTTTCCACCTGCCTGTCACACATTCATTTGCCAGTATTGTGGACGTGCACAAGTACATTGGAGAAAAAGAAGAAAGTATATATATATATATATATATATATTGCAGAGCTGTGATTTGGCAGCTGAAAGGGACCTCTTACCCATTTCTCCACAAAGCCACTCTTGAATAGTGAGAGAATTGGAGCCAGATGAAAGTACCTGCCCACCTGTCTTTACTCAGCGGTTAGTGTAAATTAATGCTCGGGCTTTGTTGAAATTCCTCATGACAATTATGCATACCACTATTGAGAATCCAGCACACACACACACACACACACACACACACACACACACACACACACACACACACACACACACACACACACACACACACACACACACACACACACACACACACACACACACACACACAGAGAGAGAGAGAGAGAGAGAGAGAGAGAGAGAGAGAGAGAGAGAGAGAGAGGTTGGTTGGTTGGTTGGTTGGTTGGTTGACTCATTGATTGTTTGATCTTTAGTTGGCCCATGATCCATTGAGAGAGAGAAAGAGAGAGAGAGAGAGAGAGAGAGAGAGAGAGAGAGAGAGAGAGAGAGAGAGAGAGAGAGAATCCTATTGAGAAGGTGGGGAGTGAGAGGCAAGAGAGCAGCTCACCAAACCCATAGCTCCTCCCTCTCTCCAGGGAAAAGGGATTGAGACAAGGGAAGGAGGCAGACAGGAGTGTTGATATCTACCTATCAGCCCTGGGCTCCTGGTAGGGGGTGAGCTGACTCCTGCTGCAGTCTCAGCAGACACTTGCAGCTCCTGTACCTGTGGAATGGAATGGCTCATGGGAAGAGCTTTCCAGGGCAATCAGAAGGTGGATGGGAAAGGAGGAGAGAGGTTGTGTGTGTGTGTGTGTGTGTGTGTGTGTGTGTGTGTGTGTGTGTGTGTGTGTGTGTGTGTGTGTGTGTGTGTGTGTGTGTGTGTGTGTTGGTACTTGGAAAGAGTTAGGCTTGTCTTCCTGTGCTTTTCCTGATGAGTGTGGCTCCTTGCTGTAATTGCTGTGTTGAAATCTGCCTCCATCTCCCAATAGGCTTACCACTCTGCCCCCCTTTCAGAGCACCTGAATGCTATCCCATCCCACCCACCCCTGCCACCCCATCCCTTACATCCCAACCTCTAGTGTTGAAAGAAAACACTGCAAGGTTATTTGATGACTTGTAGGGTATCTTGTTTGGCTCTGGTAGCTATTATCTTGGGGTCTGACCTCTCCTCCACTTGCATCCCTCCTCCTTTCTCTCTCTCCATTATTTCCCTCCCATGTTCTCTCCTCCCTTCCCTAGCTGAGTGTTACTTTCTGTTACCTTTTGGTTTTCCTGCCTGCCTTTCCTTGTTTTGCTCAAGTGCAGTTGGTGGAAAACGTTCTTGTTAGCCCTTTTTGTGGCTCTGCTACACCTGTCTCCCTCTGCATAGCTTTTCCTCATCTTTTGCTGTCTGTTTGCTTGCTTAAACAAAAAAAAGTGCTTGCTCTTTGACTGCTTTTGCCACTGTTGGATTTCTACTTGCATTGTGTCCATTTTCTTTCCTTTCTGCTACGCTTGGCTAGATGCTGTGACTGCAGTAGGTTCAGTAATTTTATGACACCTCTGAACACTCACATGTTGTATTTCTTACCATTTGTTAAATGTTATGGTATGCATAACTTTAGAGTCTTTTAAAGTGTGTCTTTGTGTGTATGACTATGAGAGAGAGAGAGAGAGAGAGAGAGAGAGAGAGAGAGAGAGAGAGAGAGAGAGAGAGAGTTTGTATCCCTTTCAACTTGTCAGTCTATTTATTTATTTGTGAGGTTTCTGTCCACATTTCTGTCTTTGTGTACGTTTGTGCCTCTGTATCCATCCCCACCCCCACCACCCCACCTCTCTCTCTCTCTCTCTCTCTCTCTCTTCTATCTTCTCTCTCTCTCTTCTCTCTCTCTCTCTCTCTCTCACACACACACACACACACACACACACACACACACACACACACACACACATCAACAACAGAATGTTGTGCTGTCAGTGCAGGCAGCCTTGCATGCTTGCCACAAGGAAGAACATATTATATGCCATTGACAGTGGTGCTGCCAGTCATTTTGGAATGCCACTGTTGAATGTGCATGTTGAGGATGGGGTGAAGACAGGCACCAGTCCAGTATGGCACACCAGAGATGATGCTGCCTTGTACTTTCGGTACATCAGGATGGACCGGCAAATGCTGGGCTCTAGACTAGCGATTAAAAATGTTCACCTGGAGTGGCTTCATGGCTGGTAGATGAGGTGTCTAAAGCTGCACTGCTTCTAGAGTTGCATCCTTGGGTATGGTGCTTCACCCACATTTTTTCTCCCCTACCAAGGAGTAAAACCAATCACTGGGCAATGCACAGCAGTGACAAGGGAAGAAATTCCCCCAAAAGAATTCAAAAATATGTAATAGAGAGATGAAGGTCATGTTAAAAAGAAAAATGTAAAAGAGGAAGAAAACAACCATCAGAAAGAAAAGCAGTGCAGGCTTGGGTTTTGCATTCGTTGATGTGATGAGGCAGCGACCTTGACCTTCATAGTAGTGCACAGTCAGGTGCCGCTGTGTCTGTCTGACCTTCACCTTGGTGGCACTGGTGTAGGTCACCGCTTGCTCAGCACTTCAGTGCTTTCTGTTTATGGATGGATGGATGGATGAATGGATAGATGGATGGATGGATGGATAGATTGGTTGATTAAACATGAAAGAACCTAATTGCAGCTTTTAAAATAAAATTATTTAGTTATATTTTACACTTGTAGGCATTTCAGGCGGTAATAACATGGATAATGATCTCACAGCACCCCAGTGACTGTTGTATCCCATCTTTCACCACCATCATCATCATCATCATCATCATCATCATCATCATCATCATCATCATCATCATCATCACCATTGCCATCTTTGTTATTGTTTTCATCATTTCTCTAAAGGTGTGTTAACCTCTGAATCATATCAGTAACATATGCCAGTGGTGGTGTTTAGTGTTTGTACTTCCTCAGATCTGTACAAAGGTAATGTTCTTTGAGTAAAGAGTAGACGGTGGAGAAAAAAGGGAGAAAAATTTGTTTGAATTTCAAGTTGAAATGTACTTTTCATCCATTGCAAGGTATTCTGCAGCTAGGTGGCAAAGTCTAGGTGGCTCTTCTTTCCACTCTCTGATAAAGTTGCATTATTACATAATGGAAATGGTTTATCCATTGTCAGTTCAAATTCTCCAGAAAGCCATTTCATTTACTATTGAGAGATTCTTGTACATTTTTTCATGGTTTCAGTGTACAGCTAAAGTTTTAGTAATTTGAGTATTACTTTACATGTGATTTTTTTCACCTTCATGGATTATTGAAGGCACAGAACTGCATTTAACTTGACACTGAATATTTCTCAACTGTCCCCCTCTCGAGCTTGTCCCACTCTTTCTTCATTTATCCACCAGTTTGTGTTGCTTCTTGAAGGACACAAATTCCTTTTGGCTTGATGTTGAGCATTTCTCAAATGCAAGAGTGCCCCCTCTCCAACCTGTCTCACTTTCTTCATCCACCAGTGTGAGTTGTGCCTGACAGAGACATGTGAAAATAAAATTTAAGCATGTATCTCTTTTATTCATCCTTGTCTTCATAATGCTAGTGACTTACCATTTTAAGCAAAACGGAACAACAGCAACAAACTCCCCTTCTCTGTTGCCTACATGCTAATGAGAGGCTCAGCATTGGTGATGCTCCTCTCCCCTGCTGGCTGAAGGCCATGTAGGAATGACAGGAACATCAAGATTCTGCCAGGCCCTGGCTGGATGTTAGATCTGACATTTTGATTGCTGCTTCAAGAAGCTTTGCCAAACACAAGGCTCACCAGGAAAATGGTTTGCTCTGTGTGTGTGTGTGTGTGTGTGTGTGTGTGTGTGTGTGTGTGTGTTTGTGTGTGTGTGAGAGAGAGAGAGAGAGAGAGAGAGAGAGAGAGAGAGAGAGAGAGAAAGAGAGGGGGGGGGGGGGGGGGGCGGGGGGCATGTGAAGGCAGAGTGCAGATGAATTGCTTGAACTTTTTCCCCCAGATCCCATTCTATTTTAATGGGCTGCATTGTACAGGATGAAAGAAGCAGTATGTAGATGGGAAAAGTTCAAAGTAAACAGTCCTGGTTTCTTCTGTGTTTTAATTGCATGCATGTTTCCTGGCAAATGAGCAATTGAAGATTGTTCCCTTAAGCAATTATTTTTATGTGTGTGGTTAGATCCCTACTCTCTTTTTTTTCTTTCTCTAATTTCTTCCAGGTTTTTTTTGTTTTTTAATCTTGAAGTGCCTCTAGGCCAATGGGAGTGGTAGTGTGAAAATAGAACTCTTGCTGCTATCTCCCAATGAATCAGTGGAGCAGCTGTCCTATGGCTTTTTTTTAATAAGATTTTTTTTTTTTTTTTTTTTTGGGGGGGGGGGGGGGGGAGACTGTAGGAGCAATTATAGTTTCCTCTTTGTCCTCCCAGAGGCAGCCTCAGAACAATAGTCCCATGTGGGTCCAGAAATGAAAAGTCTGAATCATTTGGGGGAAATGGGACTCTATGTGATTTTATGAGCTTGCTCTTGCCCCACCCCCCACCCCCAATGCTTCATCCATCTTTGTTCATGGCTCATCTTGACTCTCTCTTTCCCTGCTGTTGCTGTGCAGGCATCACCTCCTTGGGATCCAGAGAGCTTTGCAACAGTAGTGTGAAAGAACAGGGAGTATGGAGAGAGAGAGAGAGAGAGAGAGAGAGAGAGAGAGAGAGAGAGAGAGAGAGAGAGAGAGAGAGAGAGAGAGAGAGAGAGAGGGTGGGTGGGGGTGGGGGGTGGTAGGTGGATGGACAGTCAGTCACTCAGTCAGTTACTCAGTCTATTGGTTTGGCAGTCAGCTAGTTGGATGGTCTGCTAGTGAGTTAGTCAGTCCTGCAGTCAGCCAGAGACTGACAAAGGGATAGACATACAGACACAGACAGATGCTGAGACAAATGCAGAGGGGCAGATGGAAACTGATATGGAAAGAGGTGGGGGATGGAGGGGGTGGGGGATGGGAAGGAGAGAGTGAGAGAGGCATAATGAGCGCCGCCGGGCAGGAAAAGACATCATGAGGAGATGAACTGGCTTTACATCACCCACTGCCACATGCTTTGAGGGTGTGAAGCTGGCTTGTTTTGCTACCTTGGAATAAATATTTGTTGTCTTTGTCAATAACCTGTGTAACTATGTGCAGTTCTAACCCTCTGGGGAGGAACTAAATCTTGGAAGGGAAAGCTGGGAGGATTCCTCCACACTGTCTGTTAGGGTGGGGGAGAACATGGGGAGCATTGTTAATTGATGTGGCAGTGGTGAGCATCAAAGAGCCTGGCCAGGGTGGCGTGGAGAAATGTGACTTTATGGAGGGCAGGCAATAGCTTTCCCACACACCATTGAAGGAGAACCTTGCAGGTGCCAGTGGATTGCACAAAAAGGGTAATGAATCAGTTATGTCTGATGACCAACTCAGGGATCTCCCAGTGAAAGGGTTAAAGCTTTTGATCAAGTTAGGATCCACACTTGATGAGTTACAGCCAGTCACAGGGTCAGGTTTCCACTGCAAGAAACCCAGTGCTGCCAGGGGTAACAGCCCACTTCCCCATCTACCCCATAACCATGTCCCCTTGGACAAATTCTTCCTCCTCCCCCCCCCCCCTCCCCCCCCTCCCCCCCCCTCCCCCCCCCCCCCCCCCCCCCCCCCCCAACCTTTTCAGGGTAATAAGAGAGTGCATACATAAACTAATGCATTTCTCTGAGGAAATGTTCATGAATTTGTCATGTGATACTGATAGGTTTGTGTGTAACTCTGCAGTGTTGCACTTCAAATCAATGGGAGAAAGTTGGAGAGAGCCCTATACATCTCTCTCTCTCTCTCTCTCTCTCTCTCTCTCTCTCTCTCTCTCTCTCTCTCTCTCTTAACCCACCTAGGCCCGTTGCTCTCTTCAATGGTTTTCAATTTTGAAAAGAAATTGACACCAAACCAGAATATTGATGAGAGGTTTTGTGGCTTTGTTGAGATATACATGTATATCCAGTGCAGTGAATATAATATTCTCCATGGTACACTGGATTTGAAAGGATAGCTATAATTGAAATGAAGCTAAAGAAGCAGGAGGAGGAAGAAGAGGAGGGAATGTATTTCCTTTCAAGATGGAGCATTGAAACATGAATGAGCCGTTCTAATTTCTTTGTGCCTGTTATGGCCAGTTACTGCATTCTTAGAAGGACAGTGTGCACTGTGCATATTCTACACTATGGCTGACATATGTTGTCAAAACACAAATTGGTAGAGTAAGTTGTGCTTGTATTGTAATAGGTACAGTAGAACACTGATTTAATGAATGTGCAAGCAAAATATTTTGTTCTTTGGAACAGTAGTTCTTAATATTCATCGGCCACATATTTTATTATAAGCCAACAGTAATAGGTCAATAATACATGCACATGTATGTCCTTGAAAGCAGGCATACACAACGATATGCATGTAATAATTAAGTCAAACTATTAAAATAAAATAAAAACACTATAGAGATCTACATGTACATGTAGATCAGTAAATCACAACTGAAAACAGAAGACAATTTAGTCTTCACTCTTGCACACAGACCTACTCCAGAAAAAGCATTTCAGGAACATGAACCTCAAGAATCAGGAAGAGGCCATCATTTTCAGGAACAGGGCTTGCTCAGTCAAGATGATTCCACACACAGCTTTATCTAGAGCAAGCCTGCCAGCCTTCTTTTCCTATCTTTTGTAAGACAGTTCCTTGCATGGTACATAAATAGGTTATCTCCCCTGTGACGTGTTGATATGGTGTGTGTATGAATAATCCTTGACCCTTGGACTATCACCACTACTAGCCACTAGGTTTTCAACCAAAACCCAGTCACCATGTTTCTGCAACCATAAATAATGTGAAAGAAGGGGGAAAACAACAACAAAAATAGACAACTGAGGAGTGAATTCAATTCAATGACAAGTTTAATCAATAATAAAAGTCAAAAGAAAAGCCCAACCCCAAAAATGGCCACCCCAAAACAATAACACACTCCAAGCTTCACACGAGCCCAAACGTAAACACTTCCTCGCCCCAGCGGGCGGAGTTTCACCGGCTTCTCGGAAGCGGCTCGGGCCTGGCCAATCACAGCAGCCGCTGAGGTTGACCTAGGCTCCGAGCCATAATTAGCATACAACAACAGCACGCTGTCTTGCTTATGAATGGGTCCACTCTTACAGTGAAGGAAAAGACGTTCTCGCTCCGCTAACACGGTAGCGGCAGAGAGAAGATAAAGTGACAACCAGTACAACTCAATTCTCCTGACAAAGAATTAGTTCAAGCATACAGTGGCTCAAAGTTCCAATCGCGCCTTCTTGCAGCAGGGCATGGATAGCGTCTCTAAAAACCCTCCGCTCAGGCTTACTCGGATAGCGTCTCTGTAAAACCTTCCGGATTCTGAGATTGGTTTGACAACCACTTACTACTGGCACTTTAACAGCACTAGGATCACAGTTCCTCACGAGTCCAGCTGTCGCCCCCGATGGGTAAAGATTTATAAGAAAGCCAATGCTTACCAAAGTCGTCTCTCTTTCCACAAGAAAGTACACACATAATCCGATTCAGCCAACCCCCTGTATCCTCAGTGCTTGGAGCGCATGAGGTTCCAACCTCAGGCCTCCCGGTCTCAGCAGCGTCTCTGGTAGTCCGGATGAGAACTGTCCTCTCACCCCCCTCGGCAGGTGGCTCCAGGCACCCGGGCTCCTCCCAGCAGGTGGTCCCCAGTAGGTCGAGTCACTCTGGCGACTCGAGGATCTCCCCAGTAGACAAGCGTCAGATGTCCGGCGATGGCGGCGGCGGCAACTGGTCCAGGGATGACCTGCCCACCCCAACCCTAGACAACAGCTTTGCTCACTAGACCTGTGACTACTCTGGCGAGTCACACTATGGCACTACACGGTGCGTTACAAGAGAAAGCGAGGAAATGCTCCATGGGCAGAGCGTCTATCAAATGACCTTGACCCCTCCCAACATTCCTGACCTCTACTATGCGGTCATAGGCGCGTGCCTACCGCAACCCCACGCCAAGCGTGTCACGCGTCAGAACATACGCGTAAAGGTAGGGACGGATTCTCCTAACAAGCACGTTAGAGAATTACAGATTGCTCCACTTAGCATATTTACGTTAACTCATGAGTCCTGACAAGACAACTTCTGCTCAGCGACACATAGTACGTAAGTCCCACACCTAGTATCCTGTACTCGTTTGCTTCCCAGAAGACAATACAGATACGACAGAAGGATAGTACCCACTACAGATCCCTCTCTTAATTCCTATCACTCTCACAGACGTGATAACCATGGAATTAAACTGACAATAGAGCAAGCCCCTTAGGCCCCCTAATAATCAGGCAAAGACGAAAGAGCCTGGAAGAGACAAAGGCATCGTGTCACACACAGCAACCACAATCGGCCCCCTCTCACACATCATTCATTCTGCCTCACGGCCCAGAATCGAGAATGATGAAAAACACGCCCTAACATGGCGTTATTCAGAGAAACCCATTTAGTTTTACCCCCCGTTATTTTAGAGTGGCGTAATCCCCATTTCCCACACCTTTTTCACAGGATAACTCGATGGCGAAACAAGAGATAGGTTTTTTCCCGCCCAACTCCCATTCAACGGTTCAACATCATGGCGTTTCCCTTCCCAATTAATTCCAATTAATTTACAACCCAAACCGAACGTACCTCATACAGACTCTGGACAACGACGGTCGTCACCCTCCTGTGATGCACACAGCGACTGGGTGGTAGCCCTCGCAGAAGGCAGCATGCCTTCTTACGAGTCTATAGCGGAGCGCGCTAACGACGCGTCTGCTCGCTCAGACAGCAAGCGGTGAAGTGAATTCCAGAAGGCGCCAAACGCTCAACGGTCAGTGTCCCCGATCTCATTAGCCAATGAGATCATTCGATACCCATATCACGTGGGTCATAACGCACGAGGACCGACACGTGCGGGGTCAAAGTCCACGGAACTCATCTCCGTGACTTAGGAAAAGAACATTCCATCCCACCCCCCTGTTCGCGGTGAAAACCACCCCCCGCCCCTCAGACGGGTAGTAACAAGCCGTGCCCTCCGACCTTAGTTACTAAAAATAACGCCCAGCGTCCGTCCCTAACGTACCAGTTAAAGACAATAGAACAGATTAGGATTTTTCTTTATTCTTCTTTCCTCTTCCCTTGCGCAATCTTGCGACATCCCCTTTGACCACACTGCCAGCACACACACACACACACACACACACACACACACACACACACACACACACACACACACACACACACACACACACCGTTACTTGGGCTTCAGTTCCCAGGGCGACTCTAGATGTCATCAAATTTACTGTTCATTATTAAATCAGTCATTAATACAGAAGAAAAGTAGTTTTCAGACACTTCAAAGAGTTCATTTCATCCATCAGTTCATTATTTTTAGTATGTTTATTTACATAGAGGAAGAGGGACAAAACCAAGGCAACTGAAGGTGTTAATTATTTCTGATAATATATATTCAAGCTTGATTGTTATGAGTGTGTTCTACTGTACTGTAGTTGATGGGGTTGTGTGATTTAAAAATGTGTGGTTGATGACTGCTATTTCCCCTCTATATGTCTCCTCATTCCTCTCCTGTTCTCTTCTCTTTCCCTTCCTCTACCAGCCCCCACCCCACCCCCACCCCCACCCAAAAACAAAATCATGTTTACTTATAAAAGTATCAACTTGTCTGGTATATCTTTTTTCTGAAAGAGACACCACATTTTTTGAAACACTTGTCCTGCTGCAATAGCTCAGCCCTACCCTGTCTATCAATTCTCTTGAAGCCTTGAAAGCCAGTGTAAACCACCCTCTACTTGTACTTCCTTCTGTCCGTCTTGCCAGTCTCATCTGTGCTCATTTGCAAACAGTCTTACAAGAGTAAGATTAGATGGCATTGCACTTATTTTGATTTATTTTGTGAAGTTAAGGATTTGCATGTGATCACGGGGAATTTAGTATTGGGAGGTTATGGCCTGGGATATCTTGTTGTGCCCGTGCATGCGTGCACGTGTGTGTGTTTGTGTGTGTGTGTGTGTGTGTGTGTGTGTGTGTGTGTGTGTGTGTGTGTGTGTGTGTGTGTGTGTGTGTGTGTGTGTGTGTGAGAGAGAGAGGGAGAAATATCCAACGTGCCCCTTGCTTGAGGGGCTGGCAGACTTGACATGGAAATCCCATCATTTCCAACTTATTCAAATCAAAGTGAATGATTTTGGAGGCTTTGTTTTCTCCTTCATGTAGTTTCTGTCTCCTTTGATGCTAAGGACCTGGAGATTGCTGTCTCGCTCTATCAAGGCACTTGTCATTTTTCTTTGCTTTTTGCAGAGCAGAAAAACTGTCAATTGTAATTGCTAGAACATGATAGGCATTCACATTTGGCCCATAATTGTCAGTCTGCATGACCGAAAGCACAGATGACAAAATAAGGACAGATCTCTCCAATCCATAGATTTGTACAGCTCTTTGAACTTGGACAAAGGCATCAGGGAGAAAGTCAGGTCCTCTTGGATATGAATATTCATTTTCTTTTCATGCTCTGTGTGTGTGTGTGTGTGTGTGTGTGTGTGTGTGTGTGTGTGTGTGTGTGTGTGTGTGTGAGAGTGAGTGTGTGTGTGTGTGTGTGTGTGTGTGTGTTAGAGAGAGAGAGAGAGAGAGAGAGAGAGAGAGAGAGAGAGAGAGAGAGAGAGAGAGAGAGAGAGAGTTTTGAATGTGAAGAGACTGAGGTCAAACTATGGAATTATAAATTTGCTTGTTTTTGTTGATAGAAGGTTCTGTGGCAGATTGCATTTTGAACAGTTTATGTAGATTGAGGGCAGTTTTGTATTAATATATTATAACATGAATGTTCAGAAGGAAAAGTGCAAGCTACAAGCAGTATCTTGTGGTACAAATGAATAGTCTCTGCCAGTGAGACATGAAATCTTCTGTTTGCCAATTTCTTACTGGTCAGAAAGGTTAAGATAATGACTGTTTGATACCTGGCATATTTCCCTCTTTCCAACCTCACTACTTCACCCTTTAGCCTATTAAGTGATGAAGAAGAAGAAGTTGTAAAAGTTTACAGTAACCTGACTGACCCTATTTTTTTCCCTGCTGACCCAAAACTTTTAATTTAAATCATTTAAATAAATAAAAAGAGTAAAGGAAATCAAAGGTGTTCATGTACAACAAACTGCATTATGTTCCATCTTCCCCATGAAGCTATTTAGGTATAGAAAAGTGTTTTCAATGACAGAGAAGTTTTGATTTTTGTTAAGATAAATTGACTGTGTACATGAGTCATGACTTTATTAAAAACACACACACACGCATACTTTAAAATGTGTGTGGTATCAATCTTGCTTCCTTTTTTTTTTGTGGGTGGGGGGGGTGGGGGATGGGGTGTCAACCCTATTTTTTTCTGGCCGTGAAACCTTAACCATGACTTTCCTTTTTACTTTTTTTCTTCCTAACTATTTGCAGCCCCTTCCACACCCCACTTTCTCCAAATGCACATTTGAAAACAAGGTGCTTGTTAAAGACCTCCAGCATTTAAAGGCATGAAATGAGATTTTCTGCCTCCTCCTACTCCTCCTTTGAGTGGAAACTTCCTCCCCTGCAATATGGCACACAGAACACCTCATCTCCCTCTACCAGAGGAAGGAACAGTAATTCTTCCCATGTACAGCTGACCCAAGAGGTTGTACAAAGCACCCATCACATTGCATGTGATTCAGAGTTTGTAGATGAGGAATAGATAGAAGAAAGATGAGGGAGGGGATGGGAAAGAGAGACAGACACATTTTTTCATAGTGTATGATGGCTTGCAGATCGCAAATTGGCATCATTATCACTGACTTCTGGAAGATTCAATGCTTTACAAGAAGATCTTTTATTTAAAAGAGATGGTGAGTGATTGTGTTGATGTTTCTGTTAAATTGGTAGATGTTTGCGGTGATGTTTTCAGGGGTTGGATAAGGGGTTTGGTGACCAAGTGGTTGTTTTGCATGGGTTCAGTTCAATTTTCCAGGGTGGTTTGAAGGTGTGGTAGGATCTGAATGATTTAACCCAGTCCATATGCCCCCAGGTAGCCACTTTCTCTGCTTAGGGCTGCCACTGGCTGAGCTACTGGAGCGGACCCCCAAAGCCCTGTACTCAGGGGTTTCAGCTGATTGGGGGGTGAGTGGGTTTGGGTCATCAAGCAGCTCAGTCCATAAGTTGCTCTTAAGCAATTAGAAATAAATTGTTACATGTTAAGTTTGTAACCAATCTTCAGATTTAATTATAATTTATATTGATGTCTACAATGTTTTTCCCTTGTAGAACAAGCTGGTGAAGAAGTTCCGAGTGCAGGGCATTCCTCGCCTGGTGCTGCTGGATGGGGAGACGGGGCGAGTGATCACACTTGACGGCTTCAACCATGTCACGGAGGACCCCCAGGGCCTGGGCTTCCCCTGGCGCCGAAAGCCGCTCTACGACATCCTGCGGGGCCCACTTCTGCATGGTTCTGACCAGCTGGACAACATCGACTCAGTCAAGGGCCGCACCCTGGGACTGTACTTCTCGGCACACTGGGTGAGGCACCAAGGACCAGTGTGGTGGGCCTGTGACCATTGGCTGTTGCACGGAATCTGCAAGAGAGGAAGAGAAGAGTTACAGAGGGGTGGGCCTCACCAAACCCATGGTTTGGTCATGGAAGGGACTGAGTAGAAAGTTGTGTTGTTCCTCCTCAGGCTTCCTGGATAGGCAGCCTGAGCTTGTTGTAGATGAAAGTTTTGTACAGGGACACCTGTGGTTCGGGGTGCAAGAGCTCTTGAAGTTTAATTGTGACTGTGTGCTTGCATTAGGTCTTCTTGTATGTGGATGGGACCATGTTGTCTTTCCAGAGTGTTATAATTTTATTTTTGAAAAAGTTATATTTACAGAAAAATGTTGTCTTATGTGCAGAGTCTCCAAGGAAAAAGTAATATAATGTTGTGGAAATTGTCATCAGCTCCATATGGAAGGCTGTATGGTGGCAGTCTGTGTCATTATTTCTTTTTGGAGCAAAGTTTGGCTGTAGCATAGGACAACTTGTACTGTTCTAAATGCCAGGATTGCATTTTGGGGTTGGGTTCCCTGTTACGTATCTGTTGGTTTTTTTTAAGGGAGATTGCTGACATATCAGATGATTCAGCCTCAATAGTGTCTTTGCAGATCATCACTCAGTCAGTGACTCACCTCTGTACTTTGCTTGTTCATTCTTTTCCAGTGCCCTCCCTGTCGACACTTCACGCCAGAGCTGATTCGGATGTATGAACGGCTTCGAGAGGAGGGGAAGAACTTTGAGGTGGTGTTTGTGTCTTCTGACCGCAGCGCTGAGTCGTTCCAGCAGTACTACAGCTGCATGCCCTGGCTTGCGCTGCCCTTCGGTGATGTGCGGGGAGGTGCCCTCAAGAAGCACTTTGGCATTGACGGTGAGTTTAGATCTTCTTTGCCTTGTACTGTGGGGAGACTGGGATGTGGTACTGGATACTTTTGCAGATGTTGTTGGGCAAGGATCTCATGAACTGTGTTGTCACTGGTCTGAGCCCATCTTTGAATAGACATAGTCTGTAGGGATTTTGGAAGAGGTAATACTGTTAATTATATCAAACACATAAGGAGATCATGTCCCTCTTCTTTCTCTGTCAAAATGTTTGGGGAATTGATTTTGGTTGATACAAACACAGATGTCAATCATTGGGATGGATTGTGAACTTTTTTCTTGAAAAAGGAAATTATTTTGTAATAATTTTACATCGAAATAGTGTAGTGTAGATTTGAAATGCTGCATACAGCTCTTTCATAGGAAATCCATGAAGCATGTTTTAGCACCTTTGAAGTCTAATGAGATAGATGGCTTTTCTAGCTGTTGTGCTGGCATTTCAACTGTAGCGATGGTTAATTAGATGGGTTCCTTGTTGACAGTCCATGAACCGTTCTGGATACTTTTGAAGTTGAATAAGTTAGATGACTTTCTTGTTGTTGTATGGGCATTCCAGCTCTAGTGATGGTGGATGAGAAGGGTTCCTTGTTGACCACCTGTGAACCTTGTCTTGATGTCTTCATTTTGATGTCAAGCGAGTTAGATGGCTTTTCTTGCTGTCTTGATGCTTTTGAAGTCAAGTGAGTTAGATGGCTATTGCTGTTCTTTTACAGGCATTCCAACTCTAGTGATGGTGGATGAGAAGGGTTCCTTGATTACAGTCAATGGCAGACCGGAGCTGCTGTCCGACAGGAATGGCTTGGTATGTGGATTCTTGATTTTAACATCCCTCTTTTAATGTGTGATTTGTACAGAATTGCTTGTAATTGGGCTAAAATCCTGTGGCTACAATTGAGGCATTCACATTCTGTGCAGCTGTATGAATAAGGTGTTAAAAATGTTAAGAACAAACTGACACTCTGGCAAAGTTTGGGGTGTTTATGTGTGAATTGCAGGATGGAAACAACGAAATGAAGACTTGAGCTATTTCAGGTGTGAATTTCATCATAATATGAGCTTCCATATCACAAAAGACATTTGAGAAAAACAATAGCTTGAAGACAGTATTTTTCACTTTGCAAGAATGAGCTGTGCAAATGTGGATGATTAATGTACTGGACTGTCATTCACCGACTACTTTGGTTGACTGTGGGAGTGAATTACTATTGAAACTAAGATGGGATGCTTGTTGTGATGGGCATATTTTTCTTCAACCTTCAATAAGAGCATCAAATAGGCATGTACTTTGGAAAGATGATTTTTTTCCTTACCTCCATTGTAAACATCAAATACTGAAATAGGCATGCACATTGGAAAGATGATTTTTCCTTACCTCCATTGAGAACATCAAATAGGCATGTACTTTGGAAAGATGATTTTTTTTTTCTTACCTCCATTGTAAACATCAAATAGGCATGCACATTGGAAAGATGATTTTTCCTTACCTCCATTGAGAACATCAAATAGGCATGTACTTTGGAAAGATGATTTTTTTTTTCTTACCTCCATTGTAAACATCAAATAGGCATGCACATTGGAAAGATGATTTTTCCTTACCTCCATTGAGAACATCAAATAGGCATGTACTTTGGAGAGAAGAATTTTTCCTTACCTGCATTGCAAACATCAAATAGGCAAGCACTATGGAGAGATGAATTTTTCCTTACCTCCATTGCAAACATCAAATAGGCATGTACTTTGGAGAGATTAATTTTTCCTTACCTGCATTGCAAACATCAAATAGGCATGTACTTTGGAGATATGAATCTTTCCTTACCTCCATTGCAAACATCAAATAGGCATGCACTTTGGAGATATGAATCTTTCCTTACCTCCATTGCAAACATCAAATAGGCATGCACTTTGGAGAGATGAATGTTTTCTTACCTCCATTGCAAACATCAAATAGGCATGCACTTTGGAGAGATGAATGTTTTCTTACCTCCATTGCAAACATCAAATAGGCATGCATTTTGGAGATATGAATCTTTCCTTACCTCCATTGCAAACATCAAATAGGCATGCACTTTGGAGAGATGAATCTTTCCTTACCTCCATTGCAAACATCAAATAGGCATGTACTTTGGAGAGATGAATGTTTTCTTACCTCCATTGCAAACATCAAATAGGCATGCATTTTGGAGAAATGAATGTTTCCTTACCTGCATTGCAAACATCAAATAGGCATGCACATTGGAAAGAGGATCACCTCAAAGGAGTTGCATGTCATACTTGACATTTCTACCCAGGAGATAGAGGATCAGCACAGATGCTATTGTATTTACTGCAGTAGTTGCTAGTTGCTGATGACTTCACAAGGATGGATGGTCTGTACAGAATGAGTGATTCTGTTTTCTTGGTTTGAGTTGAGCCTTCTTTAGACTTGCGTGTAACAAAAAGTATCAGTTATGTTTATTTTTTAGTGTGTGCATCATTGCACTGCCTCCATTTATGAGCCTTGTCAACGTAAAGCAATTCGCTTCAGAGAACAGTAAAGTATCATGACTGTGACTAGTGAGGTTACATGTGCATGCTTTGTCTCACAGGAGTTTCCATGGTATCCAAAGCCCTTGAATGAGCTGACACAGAATGCAGCTCTGCAGTTGAATGAATCAACATGTCTGGTCCTGTTTACAGGTAGGAACACCTTTGTCTATTGCTTTGTGTTGGGCTTTTGCCAGATCTGTGCTGTTGAGAGAAAATGGAGTTGAGAAATTCATGAAAACCAAAGCCAGACAGTTCTCTTTGAGCATATTTAGGCTAAGAGAAAAAAATTCATGCATTCAAGATATTGGGGTACTAATTTGTGGTGACATCAGAAAGCATGTCTATGAGGAAAATTTAGCTACAAATGAGATTTTAAACATAGTTAAATATAGTATATTAAAAATTTCATCATTTTTTCTTTAGAAAGCTTTTGTCTTAAAGTTAGTTTGAATACTGTCAATTTTTGGTCTCAAGGTTTTCAGATCTTTTGAATGTGGACTGTAGAAGTGGCCATTCATCTGCCATTAGAGATTTGTCTTTGCCAATCTTTGTCCAGAAAAGGCTGTCGTTTGATGTTACCGTGTCTGTGATGCTGATTGGGTTTTGAGATGAGAAGATGTCTACCTTATTTCAATCATGGTATGTAGTAACCAATGATTTTTGTTTCATGTGACTTCTTTGTCACTAGATGCATGATTGATTACAGACAACTTTGAGGAAAAACTTTGCATTCACAGCTGTATGGCGTCAGTAAGGAAAAGGCAACAACCTTGATTGGCTAAAGGGTGTTTCATGTAACCTTTTGGCCTTTCATAGCCTTTCAGGCTGATAGGCCTTTAAACCTATTCATTCATATCCTAGTAGAAAAGAAGTAATGGAGACCTTTGTCCAACTACAATTTTTTTTAATTTTAATTCCAGAGCTTTCGGGGCCAAGTAGGCTCCTCTGTCAGTGAAAGGCTATGTGAACGTGTCTGCCCTAGTATCCGTACATACCTTTCTTTTCCCCGTCCAAATCTGACGTAGCACCACTGATGACGTAACGTCCGATGCCTAGCAACGAAATCTACCTGTATCACAAAGTAACTAAATAGAAGTGCAAAACTTAAGTCTAGCCTATAAGGATTAACAGATACACACAAATTGCACTTAGAAATAAAGTAACACAAAACCTAACGTTGCGCTGATAAGCTAACACACCATATCAAACCTGCGCAAAGCACGAAATATAAATGACAATACAATCAAACAAGAGAAGGCGATAAATTACCGGGATAACATGCATCAGGCTCAATCGAAAGAGGGGTAGTGGGGGATGCAGTCAGTTAAGGCGCATCTATCTTCAGTGGTCTAGAGAAACAATCGAGTGAGTGGGGTATGCGGCACGGGGTACAGGCAGCAACAGCGGCGGCGGGTAACGGGACAAGGGGTGGGGTGACAAAAACGGGGGGGGGGGGGGGGGCCGTAGTCCGCATGCGGGTTTCGGGACAAGGAGAGCCCAAGCTCAAAATCAGAGGTCTCCAGACCTGTAGGACTGCAGGAACAACCGTGCATGCGTGGAAAGAGTCACGGGAGGCACGTGCCAGGTGGCGCTATGCACGGGAAAGGCATGTCACAGCACGGCCACAGGGGGTGAGTGAATCTCAAGAAGCGTGGGGGCACTGGAGTCACTAGTAGTGGCTCATGAACCCTAGGTCACGGTTCAATCCAGCCTCGTGGGTGCCGAAAAGCTTGATGAGCTGCTGTTCGACCACACGTCTCCGTCGTGGGTCTTGCAAGTGTCCCGTAAGCACACTAACTCTCAGGTCAACCTCGGTGTGGCCTTGCCTACTGAAGTGCTCTGCCACCGGGAGTGGAGCGTGATTCCTGATTGTGGCCCTGTGTCCGTTCATTCGCTGTCTCAGTGCCTGTCCCGTCTCACCGATGTACCTGATCAGATGCCGCAAAGAGTGCCCCGATGCCTCCAACACCGGCCTCCTGTTTTCATTCATATCCTGATAGGCTTAAAATACTGAGGGTACCTTTCATGGCCTTTGCACTGCCTTTAGTGTGGCTCATGGACGTCTGTGTGCAACTGTTGCTGTAGTACACTCATTGCCAAATGTCTGCACTCTACCTTCCATGCTATCTTGCCCCCAGATGGAGAGGATGAGGAGATAGACCAGGCACGAGAAATCCTGAAGGACGTGGCGGAGAGGGAACACCAGAAGGGAGAGGACCAGGAACTCTTCTTCTTCTTTGGTGGAGATGTAAGTCCACGTCCACTTGCTCCTCTCTTCCCGCATCACCCATGTCCGTGTAGGAATCCAGTGTGATGACTAAGTATGACCTGTCTGAATCCAAAACTTCCTGGTGAGATGCAAGTCCATGTCCACTTGCTCCTCTCTTCCCGCATCACCCATGTCCGTGTAGGAATCCAGTGTGATGACTAAGTATGACCTGTCTGAATCCAAAACTTCCTGGTGAGATGCAAGTCCATGTCCACTTGCTCCTCTCTTCCCGCATCACCCATGTCCGTGTAGGAATCCAGTGTGATGACTAAGTATGACCTGTCTGAATCCAAAACTTCCAGGTGAGATGCAGACATTAGGAACGTTTCTTTGTTTTGCAGGGTAGTGATTGCTATAACTACGGTTGTTACTTTGCCACTGAGAATCTAAAAGTTCTGTGTGTGTGGTGTATTGGATCATGCTATGCTAACAACATCATAGCACATTGAATGGGAGGTAACTCTTATTTCTTGGAGGGAGAAATACATTGGTCAAGCCTATGTGATTCTTTGAATGTGCAGAGTATGGAGACTTACAAAGCAAAAGATCTCTACTGTCTTATTTTAGGAATAGAATTATCCAGGTTTTCAAGTTGGTCTTGTAATGTTGGTTATGAAACCAGAGTTTTCTCTACACCTTGTACTGAAGTATACACCTCTGGAGATGCAGTCAGCCTTCCATACCTCCATCCTCACCAGTAGAATGCCAAACTTGCATTGTCATTGCCTGTGAAGACCCAAGGGGCTTTTTTCTTGCTGCAGGACGAGTTCTGTGACCAGGTGCGGGACTTTGCCCACTTGGAAGAGACCAGCCCCCTCCTTGCCATTCTGGACCTGCCAGAGCAGCTGGTGTACGTGTGTCCCCAGCCTCCACCCCTGTCACCTGCCATTGCCACCAGCTTCGTTGACGACTTCCTGGCCGGCAGCCTGACTCCCCGCCCTCTTCGCCCTTCCTAGTGTTGCCTGCTGTCCAAGACTGGTTGCCATGGCTGGCTGGTGCCTCTGCACTCCCGGACTGTGTCAGTTTGGACAGTGCTGCAGTGCTGCCTTGTGCTTGGACCGAAGCTGGGCAAAGGGAGAGACAATTGGCGCACAGTGTCTGACAGCTGGTGCCCTGCTGTCTGGTGATTGCCTGCTTCAGTGTTTGCCTTGGAGTGAGCTGTTGCCAGGTCCTGTCTTGCCTCTCTGTCGCAGCTTTTTGAAGGTCAAGGAGTTGTAGGTGTAGATGGCCTTGGCTTTGTAGGTAGGGGTGGTGTGTTAGGTATGCTCATCTAGTTGGCTGCTAAAAGTCTTTCTGTGAGGGTGTACAGCCACTGCTGTTGCTCCTCTACACAGGCATAGAGGTATTTGCAGAACCTTAGAGAAATCGCCCTGACAACTATAGTCTGGCCTTAGCTGTACAGCTTGGTAGTAATCAGGTGTGTAGGGGTGAATCCCAGGTACTTAGTAATTTGCTTCCTTGAGCTGATTGCCTTAAAGCAAGCCACCACCAGCCAGTTTGATATGCACTCTAGCATTAGGAAATTCATAATGATATCTATGTGTTTTCTTCATAGGCATTCTAAAGTACAGTTATGTGTGTTTTAGAGTGCAGTGTTGAATCTTGGCCAGCATGGACAAGATGGAATCACCTTGGTTGGGCTGCTGTCTCATTGGAGACATGGTGAGAGTTTTGGCAGGAGTTAATTGTCAAAATCCTTGAGTAGATTTTTGCTGTTGTCACAACCATGCAAAATCATGATCCACAAAAGCAAGGTTTTGAACGCTGGCGTGGTGATGGATTTATGTTTGACAGGATAGCTTGCCTGAGAATGTGAAAGACTGTCTTTAAGGTCACAGATTCTGAAAGCTCACTTATTATGGAAGATTCTGGTGCCACCATGACACCAGTGTGTATGTACCTTTTCCATTGTTGCGTGTGGCTCAGTTCCTCCAACGGTATGTGTGTTATGTGTTTCATTGTGATAGTAGTGTCAAATCTTTGGACTGAACAAGTGTTTTGGTTCAGTCAGAGTAGGTAAGTTGGACGTAGCATAATAACCAGATCAATGGGTGTGCTGTTTTGCTTCATTTCCTAACATTTGTAGTTGAAAACTTCGTAGTGGTAACCTCACAGCTAAGACAGCAAGATTATTGTGCTTTTTGCAATTTTAATAACTTTTTAAAATGAGAGTGACATAATTGTTTTTTCAACTTGTGCTTTTGAGGAAACATGCTACTTGCTGTAGATGGGTGCTGAAAAGCCAAGAAATGCAGTGTGTTTGCTGGTATTTCCAGCACATTTGTGCTTGATCCTGTCTCCCATGTAGACTTTGTTAACATTGAGTGCACCCTGTTTGCAATGGCCCTATTCACAGTTAAGGTCTTTCTCATAGCCATACTAGTAGATGAAAAGAGTCTAGTCTGTGCTTGATCCTATCTTCCCCTGTGGCATGACCCTATTCAACGTTAAGGTCTTCTCATAGTCATACTAGTAGATGAAAAGAGTCTGGTCTGTGCTTGATCCTATCTTCCCCTGTGGCATGACCCTATTCAATGTTAAGGTCTTCTCATAGTCATACTAGTAGATGAAAAGAGTCTGGTCTGTGCTTGATCCTATCTCCCTTGTAGACTTTTTAGCATTGAATGCCTCCTGTGGCATGGCCCTATTCAAAGTTTAGGGTCTACCTCATTGTGGCAGATGGAGAGAGCCTGAGTTTATCTCCTATGTAGACATGTTAGCATCGATTGAAGGTCGTGCACTCTTTGACTTGGTTCTATTCAAGGTTATGATCTTTCTCATAGAAGTAGATGGAGAGAGGTTGGGTATGCATAGCTGTAAATTGAGTTTGTAATGGAACAGATTGCCGGATGTTTTGGAAGACTTTCTGTCATTATTTTTTGTCAACTGTGGTTGCTCTGTGGAGTGGAATATTGATGGACCTGCTGTACTTGGGGATGTAATGACTACACACTCAACTTTTCATTGATGTGTTCTGACTTTTGAATGAACTGAAAACGTAAGGAAATAATATTTCAGAATAATATGATGTCATTGATTTTGAACTTGGATGAAAATAGCTGCTTAATTCTGTTCCTTTAAAAATTCTGTGGTAGTAAGGGGCTGTGTGTTGCTATTGGTAACATTACTGTTAAACTTTTTTAACTGCCTGCTGATAGATGAAGTGATTCATTTGCTGCTCGATTTTTAAGGTGTACAGTTGCTTAGCATTTATCTTTACTTACTTAATAATTGTACCTTGAATGCTCAGCTGAATTCTTCCCATTTTCCGTCTGCATACCGTGAATCTTGTAGTTGTCACGACACAGGAAGGAAGGACATAATGACTCTGTAAGTGTGTGTGTTTGTACGGATGCTGCCACACTTGACATGTGATTACAGATTTAACTAGTGTTTTGGTATGACACTACACTGGAGTCTGTTCTGAAACCAAATCCAGTGCAGCTACTTCTGTACAGAGTAAATGGACATTGCAGCAGTTGATGTGGCTTGCAGTAAATCTCAAAGCATTTGGCTGCTGCTTGGAATGGAGTGGAGTATTCTAGAGAGAATGAGAGAGAGAGGGAGAGAGGGAGGGACTGTTATGCTGAGACAGAGGAGCAGGGAGTGACTGCTGTAAGACTAAGGAATATCGTTGGTCAAATACCCTATGGGGTGGTTGCTCTGATTCCATGACATTTCATAGAAAATCACTCATGACTTGCTGGCAGCAAACATACCAGCAGAAGGCCTTATGCTGACTATGCATGCACAGCCTTGGGGATGGTTGGAGAACCATGGTCCCTGTACACCACATCCGACTCTGCCAGGAGCATAGCGTCCCAGTGCCGTGAACCAGCACTGCCTGTAAGATCTGAGTAGTCGTGCAGTCTTTGTCCTTTGTTATTGATTGTGATGACTTTGTTCACAATGACCATCATGCCTTTCTTGTGATTCAAGAAAGGCTTTGTAAATATTGTATGTAAATTATGCATTTTGATAGAATGTTTGCGAGACTGAACAGTAGACATTTTCTTTCACCATGTGTTCATCCATCGCCTCTGGATTTTGTTTTTGAAAGTTTTCAGCATTGGTTTCCCACCCCTATTGATGCAGTCATTTGGAAATATCAAAGTAGAATGTTTAGGACAGAAGTAAGCATGGGCATTCGTTACATGTTTGCAATAATTTCTGGTGCCATATTTGAGTAGAATTTTTGTTACTTGCAGCATTTATTCTCTTATTGAGAACTATGGCATTTATGATTGGTTTTGTTCGTCCCCTGCTTCAGTCTTCTTTGTCATCTTAATGCTGTCTACTTCACTAGAACGATCATTTCATGGTCAATAAAAGGCAGAGTCTAGCTCTACACAGGTCTGATATGTTGTTCTTTAAAAAGCATAACCATTTAACTCATGCCTGTGTTGTGTGACATGTTGAGACACTTTTGGTCCCCAGTTTTCAGAGGGAATTGTTCAGGTCTGAATGTGCAGTGCCTCTGTCTTGCCATTGACATGAATGCAAGTCTGTTCGTGCAAGATCTTGCTTCATAATTCATAACTGTTGTGGATTGTAGCTCAAGAAGTGAAAAAGTTGACACTGTACTTTGGCATAGGTGAAAGCGAGAAAACTAGACGCCAGAGACAGCAAAAGGGAGGAGTGGCAGATAAGATGGACAAAGATGATTACTGTGCCATGGTGTGCTCCTAGAACACTCTTTTCTGAAGTAGTTGAAGCAGCATAACAAGACTGAAATGTCAATTTCCTTGTGATGCCATTATGGAAAATTAAACTTAATGTAACAGTTTAAGAAAGTGTCCACTGTCTTTGAAAAACAGTTTCTGTGTTGGTGGTTATTTCCATCCGATCAATGAAGGCATACAAACTGAAGATACTACTGTAGTTGCACTCATACTGGCCAATGGTTGTCACCCAAGAATTTGCACAGACACAGTATCATTCTTACTATGCTGTGTTTCCGTGCAATAGAGACACGGACCTTTAGGTGGTAGATGCTGTTACTTCAGTCCCCCTTTCAGCAGGTGCCCTCATCTCCCAGACCACGCTGTGGTTATGTGTTCAATGTTGTCCAGTAGTTTCGTTTTCTCTTTACAAGTGTGTGTGATATTGTTGTTCCCATTTTGATCATGTCTGTTTGCCAATTTCCCCTGTAGCAAAGTCAGGCTGTATAGAGGAATAGATGCTATATAGAATATTCCAGATGCTTGGCTAATACCTTTGGTCTTTCTAAAAAAACAGCTCATCACAGTTGGCTCCTTTATTAAGGATGTCAGTGAGGCTCCCACAGTTGGAAGGGGAAATGGAATTGAATGGGTTTCCATAATGAAAACAAAATGGGGTGAAAATTAGGTATGTGCTCAAACTTTCCATTTGTTCCACTTCAAGTCTGCCAGTGCAGAAGCATCCAGATGAAAGGCCTTGTGACCTAGAGTATACAGTTTTGGACAAACAGTGACCATTTTGATAAGGAAGGCACATGCTTTCCATTTGCTTCTTATTCTGTATTGCTTGAGTCCTGCTTGTATTTTTAACTCATTTCTTGGTCATCAGGTTGTGGAAACCATCTAGTCAACACATGTCGTGTGTCAAGGTGGATGAGGTCGCTGAAAGAAACAAGGAAACTATTTTACTTCTGTGGCAAAAAGTTGTCCTTGTTTGGCAATACTGATAGCAGATTCGACCATTTAGGGGCTTTTTTCATGTGACAGTTTGGAATAATTTCTTATTTTTATTTTAAATGCAGCATACATTCCTCATTCTTACTACCCAGGAGTTATGGTAGCGTTCCCACATTGTGCATCACAGCTAGCCTAAATGTGCCTTCAGTATCCGTGTGCTGGCTTTGGTATCCCCACCCGCATATGAACCATGGTTGTTTGTCTTGTCATCAAATCAGAAGTACTTTCATAAGCAATAAAGTCAGATTTCAGAAGGAAAGCGTCGCCTTCTTCTTTGACCATGTGAGCCAAGCGAACAGCTTGAGCTTCCCCCATACATTGTGCATCAGCTGGAAATGTTGTGGCTCTCATGCTCTGGCGGCCTGTGAGAGATGCTGAATAAGTGTAGCTGATGGCAAAGTGAAATTTTCAAGTTGTTAATGGGACATATCGCCTCTTTCCTGAGCCCCCACATTCATCAAATGATCTCATCTGCTCTCGGGCATATCAGGCATGTTCGAAATATCAGATATTGTTGAAAAAGTACTGCAGCTCTCGTAAAGTGTCTTAATTGTGCTGTCACAGCATGCATGACCACTGTAATATCTTTGTGGGAATGAGCCAAACCTTGCTGGGATGACTTCTGCGCCTCTAAAACATTGGATTGTAATAAGGTGCACCTATCACCAAGAGTATTGTGCATTTACTGTGTTTATCGTCTATTGAAATATCCCTGCTTGTGTCTCTTCCTACCTCCCATCCTGTGTGTCAGACCTCTCCAATCCCCCCCCCCCCTCCCTGTGAGCAATGCAAGTTGACCACTCTGACCCCCTCCTCTACTGTGGTCTGATAGTTGGTGCAGCTGCCCTGTCAGTCACTTGTTAGATTAGCATGACCCGAGAACTGTTCTCCCACTCTGGCATCCGAATTGTAACATTTTGACTATAGATCTGATATTTTCCCTCAAGTAAGCTACTTGCAACTGCATATGATTCATTCAATAGACTGTGTTATGCTGAATGAGGCAACATTTGTCAGAAGTAATTTCAAAGTAAGTTAAATTAAGTAATCTCTCTTTTCTGCCAAATTGAAGCACAAACCCAGGAACCAGGGTTAGGATCTGGGAAACAACCCAACCCTGGCTCCTGTGAGGTCCGTGCATTCACTTTTTAAAGGAGAGCAGCACACGAGAGAGAGAGAGAGAGAGAGAGCACTGCCTCCACGGCCTTGGGTTGGTCCAGGCCATCAGGCCTCTGACCAGCCAGGAGCTCCTGTACCCATGGGTAAATAAAGTTGTGGAAAGCAGCTACAACTTGTCTCGTATGTCTGCGCCCTTCTACCATCAAGACTCGAGCTCCTCACCCCTCGAACCTTACCACCGGCTTTGTCTCCATCTTCACTGTGGCAATGCCAGTTACATCCAACATCTCTCCGATCCTGCTATACCTTCACTGTTTCCCTTCTCAGCGCTGCGTTGAACATGGATGTTTTTGGAATCGTGTTCAAGTGTGTCAGGGATGCTGCCCTTGTGGGTTTGGAGTGAGAATATACCCACCATGTCTCCCTAAGCGATTCGTAAAAGGCGAATAATTAGGGAAATCGTGACTTGTGCTTACTCTCAAATAGATTAATTGATTTCGTGACAATTGACCTTACTCAGCATACAAAGGCTGGTAGGCCGTAAAACTCCATTCATTATTTATTCATTTGTTCATTCATTCATCCATGCGCCAGGAAAGTAGAAGCAGGGCAGGCGTGTGTTTTCTACAGGATGTTTATTCCCGGACTGGTCAGTGCTTCTAGCAATCACTCGTGCACCCACAGCGGTCACTCGTGTTGCTCAGGCTTCGCCTCAATACGGCACGACAGCCTGTCCTGCGCTTCCAGCTTCCAGTCACCCGTGTTGGACAGGCTGCGCCTCAATACGGCACCGACAGCCTTCCAAGCACTCGCTGCCCGTCACCAGTCTCTCCTCCAGTCTCAGTCACCTCTTAGTCTCCTCTAGTCTTATCATGTTCACATGAATATATAGTGCCGTGCTTTGGGTTCGAGAGTATTTCCCAGCGACCTCTGTTCTGCCACGTCGGCATACTCGAGGGCCAATCGGTGGTCAGTAAGCGTCTGACCACCGTTTGGCCCTCGAGTATGCCGATGTGGCAGAAAGAACGAGAAGAGCGCCGAGAAAGAGAAAGAGAGAGAGCGAGAAGAGCGCCGAGAAAGAGGAGAGAGAGAAAGAGAGGAACGTAGAGAGAGAGAGAGAGAGAGAGAGAGAGAGAGAGAGAGAGCAGAAAGGGAGAGAGAGCGAGAAGAACACCAAGAAAAAGAAGAGAGAAAGAGAAGAGAAAGGACGAGAAGAACGCACAGAGCAGGCTGAACGAAAAGAGAGAACGAAGATACTGTTGTTTGAGCATGAGATCAGGATGAAAGAATTGGAGTTAGAATCAGAAACTGCTGGAAGAAGGGAGAATGTGAATGAACCTATAGATCTGAGGGTCTACCAGAGAGTGCCAAAATTCTCTGAAGAGGCAGTAGACGAATTCTTTGGCACATTTGAAAGGCAGGCAGAAAGCTTGAAATAGCCAAAGGAGAGATGGCCAGACATTCTAGGTGGTGTGATCACAGGAAAGGCTCAGATAGTCTACAATACTCTGCCTCCAGACTCTGACTCCAGAAGCATACAGGCAGAAGTACATGAAATGTAGGAAGCAAGACAAAGAGTTTGCTGCAAATTTGAAGGGAGCACATGACAGATGGATGAGATCAAAAGGTGTAGGGGACGAAGTGGAGACAAGGCTAGCGAAGTTGGATGTGTGGGAGAGATTCAAGAGATCTGTACCTACCAATATCAGGATATATATTGGGGAGAAACAAGTTGATGGTGTGTTTGAGGCAGCATCTTTGGAAGACAACTATGAACTCATTCATGAGCAGAGTCAGGGACAGAAGAAGTGGGGAAATGGGAGCAAGCCTTCATTCAAGGAGGGATCAGAGAAGATAGATCAAAGGCCAGTAGAGAGAGAACAGCAAGGCTATAGAGGGAATAGTCAGAAACCCATAAAGTTTCAATTGTCAAAAGACAGGGCACATAGCGAAGAACTGTTGGTCCAAGGTACCAAAGCAGAGGTCAAGGGTAGAGTAGCCCTAGTGAGGACTATGGCTAAGGCAACACAGGAAGCAAATCTATGGAAAGGGCCAATGGATCAGACATCGAATGTTATGAGGGACGTCTTGAACAGTTCAGATGTCAGGGATCAGTCAGATCACTCTTCCGAGAAAGTAATGGGAGGAAGTTATGAACCCTTCATGTCAGTCGGTGAAGTGAAGGTAGGCCAGAGAGTAGCACTCATAACAGTACTACGAGATACTGGAGCTTCGTTGTCCATTTGAGATCTGGAGTAGTACTAGACAGAGATCAGTCTTTCACAGGGAAGAGAGTGTTGATATCCGGAATAGGGGGAGTGGTGCAGTCGATTCCACTGCACGAAGTCGAGTTGAGCACTCGAGAATACATGGGTCTAGCTTGTTTGGGACTATGTCCAGAACTACCAGTTCCCGGTGTGGATATCTTGGTAGGCAATGATTTGGCTGGTGGAGAAGTGGCTATAGGCAGTGTCCTGAGTGATGCTGTCGAGACATCCATGAGTGAGATGTCGAACTCAGTTGGAGTCGAACAACACTCGACCAAAGAGATGCGTTCTGATGGCGAGATGATTGTGGGCTGTACACAGGGCAGTACTGGCAAGGCATCCTCGAAAGAGATGTCAGACTCAACTGTAGTGGAATGCCCTTCTACCAAAGCTAGTGATCATTTTAGCAGTAGAGAAACGGGTTGCGATGACAAC
This sequence comes from Theodoxus fluviatilis, assembly GCA_034096865.1. Classification (NCBI taxonomy): domain Eukaryota; kingdom Metazoa; phylum Mollusca; class Gastropoda; order Cycloneritida; family Neritidae; genus Theodoxus; species Theodoxus fluviatilis. The sequence continues at coordinate 12,600 of JAWQFJ010013144.1, read as the reverse complement.
CAGAAGTGGTTACTGCAACTTATATGATCCAGATCCAGATCCAGATGAAAGCGACATCATATCCTGTGATGGTTGAATTCCCAACTGAAGAGTCAGAGGAGGGTGAAAACACCTGCTCCATTGGAGTGCTGACTCGGTCTGCTCGAAAGAAGCTGAGTGCTTCTGAGTTGGATCTCGGTGAGACTTTCATGGCTTCATTGATTCAACTTCATTTGAAAGTTAAACCAGTGTGCAACGAGAATAGCGTCGTGAAGAGACGTGGGTTGGAAGCCGCTCCGTGTTGCAGTGGGACACGTTAAGGAAATCCTTCAAGTCCTCTCCCCCGACCATCTGAACTGCTGCATTAAGAACAGCATCCTTCCTTGAAAGAAAGAACAAGCTTCGCCGGATTGTGAGTCCGTTTTCGTCGTATGGAGATTTTCCCTCAGTCAGTGCGGAACGCTGGCTGAGTGTGCAAACCTGAATCCACGCAGGTACTTGTGTCATGTGTGTGTGGATATAAGATACCATGAGTATCTATGGCCTTTCTAACCTCTCCTTCCAAGGTGTAGCCTTGAGAGAGAGAGTGTGTTTTGGTCTGAGTGGACAGCGTTCTTTGGGTAAAAGTTCGTCAGTGAAACGTTCGAGAATCAGATTCGCCCATCTGCTTGAAACTCGTGAGTAACTTTGTGGTCAATTTCGTTGTTGCTCCAGAGTAAGCAATCCTCTACGTTTCAGTCAGAGGGTAGACTGATGGAATTGATTGACGTTTTTATTCATTTGCCTTGAGTTTGATCTTTATTCATGATTCAGTTCCATTCAAGCAAATCCTTAATGAACATCGCGTCACGTCAAGCGAGCAGTGAGAGAGTGAGTGAGTGAATTAATTATCACCCCTCCACTTGTGATACCCTTAGACAAGAAAACAAGAACAATTGGAGAATTGTGTAAATGAAGGTGGAGGAAGGTGATATTTTCAGTCAGAGAATAGACTGATATAGGCTAATTGATTGACATTTTCATTCATATTGCCTTAAATTTGATTTTACTCATAATTTAGTCTGATTAAATAAAATCTTTGATGAACATTGTGTCACGTCATGCGAGCGTGAGACGAGAGTGGATGAATTAATTATCCTCCCTCCACTAGTGATACCCCTAGACACAAAAACAGAAAGAATTTGAGAATTGTGTGAAAGAGTGTGGAGGGTGCTGGATGGTCACCACAGCCACACAACTCTGGCCGCCATAGAATTTTGCCGTGATAATGACCCCGTCTTCACTGATGCTGACTTTGAAGGGGTCTTGGTCACGGACGAACAAGAGACAATACCCTCCGATCCTCAGTCTATGGAAAGATCGGCAGCCTCCAATGAAGACTTATCCCTTTCCAGCCCATTTCCCAACGCAGCCAGTCCAGATGGCGGTTTTCCTGTGGAAGGCGATGCTTCGACCAGACACTCTGTTTAAACTCCCATTGAAGATTTACCATCACTCCCGCCTCTACCCCAGCCAACTCCATCGACGTCTGACCAGGAGATTAGGAAGATCATTCAAACTGTGTCCCCCATTCCAAAGCTGGCAGTGAAGAGACCAAGATCTCTAAAAACAGAATCTGCGGCAGTCCTGACGTCATCGCCCTACCAAGACGCCATGGCAGGAAAACATGCCCCCAAGAAACAGAAGAAGCAGAAAGGAGAACAGAAAAGCCAGGCCAAGACTGAAAAGAGAGCAAAGAAAAGGCGGTAAGAAGCTGGGGAAACGAGAGACAAATTGGAGGACTGTCCTTGCATCATCTGCTATGAGCCTTACGGCAGCACCAGGCCACGAAAGGTCTGGGTGGAGTGCCAGTGCTGTTGTCACTGGGCTCACGAGGAGCATACGAAGAGTATACGGAAGGACTGCCGACCTTCATCTGCCCCAACTGCGAGTCCGATGATTGATATTCAGGACACCAACCTGTGTTGAGACGCTTGCCTTATTCTTTATGCAGTAGAAGTAGTTCTAGGTTTTTGACTGTTTCTATGCTTAATGTGAAAGTGTGGCAAAATGTTTCTCACTAAGGGGTCAAATCGTTCTTCATTCAGTAGAAGTAGCTCTAGGTTTTTGACTGTTACTATGGTTTATACGAAGGTGGGGCAAAATGCTTCACACTATGGGGCAAATCGTCCACCATGGGCGTTTTGCCCAATGTGTGGGGCAAGAAGGCCAAAATACATTTTTTTCGTTTTTAACCTATTCTGTTTTTATTTGTTATATGTATCCACACATTCTTATAGCAGTTTGCAGCCTATGAAGCCCTAATATATTTAGAGCCTACTTTGTAGTGCTTCTGGTTTCAACAAGAAGAGCCAGCACAGTTCTTGCTTAAGACGCGTTTTGCCCCATGCTATTCTATGTAATTTTGAAATCATCAGTTTTCTTATGCGTGCTATGCCCGCTCATTTTCAATCATGTTGTAGAATAATTTTAAACACATTTGACCCCTTTTGCTCTTGGGCCTTTTTACATTCACTGCCTCCGTCAACTTGAACGGCCATTTACTCAAAATGATTGATTAGCGGTTAGTCGACTTCAATCTTCAATAACGTCATGTTGAGTAATCCCATTTCTTTCATCCCTTCACCAATTTAAAGCATGTGTCTATATATGTACTTTGAACTATTTCATCGTAGAAATTGAAATACTAAGTAAATGTATGCTTCATTTAACTTTATTCTATTGGAGAAACTAGTCCAGTGATTTGTACAGTATGTCATTGAAAACATCTTCCTTTACGTACATGTCATGGCCACCATACCTAGTAAACGTACTTACAACACACGCCTTTTGTTCTCTTTATACATTGATTCAAGGTTCCTGCAGTAATTTGATCCACAGCTCACCAAGGAGTGCAAGTTAGGATGAAGTCGAATCACTCTTGGCGTAGTCATACCTCTTGGAAATCATTCATAGGCATTCATTTGGAAACGGTCAGAAAAGGTGAAAATCGTGCAAATCAAGACGGTCCGGAATGTAAAGAGAGAAATCCATGTATTCAGTGTCGACACATTAGAGATGCGACGATCGAATATGTCACTCCTGGAATCAAAAGCGTTTAACCAACTGTCTTCTATTTAGCTGTATCACAAGGAAGATCAACAAGAGCCCTAGTTGAACCACTTTCCTCATTCCTGGACTTGATAAGAGCCGCTCCTTCATCGTGGATAAGGCCAGCAGTGGAATGTCGGACCCGTGGATCCTCAGTTCCTGAGAAAGTGCCCCGAGCCCCAGCCTGTGCTTGGTCCGTGGGGAGCCAGCCCTCGGTGGAGTGGCGAGACCGTTGCCTTCGGTGAACTCTGCTGTTCCAGGCTGCAATGCTGTGCTGGCTGCTGCTGCTCCAAGGTAGATACACGGATGCTCAGCTAGTTACATGCGCATGAGTTTCGCCTGTGCTTTGTTTCTTTCACACTTGTACGTGTTCGAAGTTTTACGCATGGACGTACTGCAGTGATTACACCCGGGAGACATATCTTTCAGGCAGATGTGCTGAGAGGGCGACAGAGTGGAGTGTGTGAGTACCTAGCTGTGCATGTGCATGCCTGTGATCGCGCATGTGTGTTGGGGTTGGAAAGGGATGGTATTTTATCCTCACTATCACATCACGCAACCATTTTCACTTTAAGATATCTATAGGTGCCAGTGGAAGTGGGACTGGGAAGAAATCGCAAGCCATACTGAACACACCATATTGCAGTAGTCGCCCACACTTCTGTTTGTGCGTTTGTTTACTCGAGCGTTCGTCCGCTGTGTATCTTGATCAATGCACATTCGTTCGTTCATTCATTCATCTGAAAACTCGTACCAGATAAAGCGGTGAAGGCATGCTGTGGACTGGTAAACCCAATAGTGCTACATAAGTCAGCGCTGGTTGCAATAGAAGACTGCCGGACGCCAGACGACACTTCAGTAGGCTACTTTCCTGCCGGCGGGTATAATAGCATGATTGATCGGGTTCAGGCAAATGCGATTGAAAAGTAACTGCTTTATTTTATATATATATATATATATATATTTATATTCACTTAGACGAGGGAGCTAGGATTTGAATGAGTAGCTCAGTAGGACTTTGGGCGTCTTGACGTGCTGTAAATCTGACAAAAAACTAGCGAGGTCGGACATGCAATAAATCCATGACTGTAGTTGAAAGTTCACGCCTACTGGGCCCACAGATTTCCTCCTTACTGCTTTCCTGGACATATCCCCCAATGCTGGACTTCACTTTCAGGCACCCTTCCGTTCCAGCTTTGTCAGGACAGACGACCAGAAAACGTGCTTTAGTTCAGTATATGAGTTTTATAAAGATAAGAAGTAAATGTCCAGTTTCTTGAACTTGACATATTTCCCGTCGCCCGGAGGCAGTTTAGCCCATAATCCCACGTTAACCCTCCATTGTATTCTGACAAGACTCAACGCTCCATAAGTATATCTTCCTGTCGGAATAAATGGTGAGAGAAGGCAAGGAGTTCATTCTTTGTTCGACTGGTAGATTATTGTAGTGATATCTCTTAGGGTTGGATACAGGGTGTGAGGGCAAGTTACTTGTTGAGCCAGAGATATAGTGTCTCTGGTTGAGCGTGGTTTGGTTTCCATCATCCGGGTGGTTGGAACGCACTATTGAATTTTAAATGGCCTGACCCATTTCCCATGACCACCAGTGGATTTCGCCTTCTCAGGGCTGCCCCTGGCTGAGCTTCTGGAGCAGGTCCTGAAAGCCCAGCAGCCAGACGTTCCAGCTGATGTGGGAGGTTATACATAGTAACCAGCTTATCAATCAACACACACACACACACACACACACACACACACACACACACACACACACACACACACACAATAAGCCAGATGACTCCAGCTGATGTGGGAGGTTATACATAGTAACCAGCTTATCAATCAACACACACACACACAATAAGCCAGATGACTCCAGCTGATGTGGGAGGTTATACATAGTAACCAGCTTATCAATCAACACACACACACACACAATAAGCCAGATGACTCGTACATTGCATTCTGTGAGCAGTCGTCCGTACTCCTCTAAGTATTTTTGAGTACAAATAATTATTGATATTTTAAGTA
>JAWQFJ010013144.1:0-2500 GCA_034096865.1 Theodoxus fluviatilis | reverse complement strand
CACGCATGTCGGGACTTGTTGCTGATGCGGTGTGACACCTTCCCACAGCAGCTCATCTGCGCCTCCAACGGCATCACCTACAACACTGAGTGAGTGACGAACAAAAGGAACGAACAATGAAAAACTTTCATGTCGGGCCTCAGGCCCGTTACCAAGAGCATGTAACTGATTCACATAATTATGAGACATATCAGACAGAAATGTGTTCCAGCGCTGAAGTGCATGAATTATATATAATTTAACAGCGCAGATTACCGATTCGCGCTTGATAACAAATACGAGTCTCTTTATTTTGAGACATATACATGTATATTTACTACAAGTTAAGCCAAATGGATGTCTTCGTAAACGAGGCATTAAAGCAAAACATGGATTTCGTCGTCCTCTGCTTCTACATACAATTGACACGTATAGTCAACGCTGCTGTAATATCTTTGAATATGAACCCTAATATCACATAAATATGCCCAGTTTGATACGGATTACTCTATACCGAAATACACGTGTTTGTTTGCTGTCTAGATTATTCTCAAAGCACCTCACGGGCAGACAGGACTGATGGATTCATACGTTTACGTCGTTTCCTGCCGTTTGATAATGTGAAAAAGAGCGAGAAGAATGGCGAAATCACTTCTTTGCTACGTAAAAAAGCTATATACACGTCTCCAGGGCTTGCACAAAACAGAGATTGTTGTCACTTCTCAAGTATAGGTTTGAATAGTGTCGATTATTATATGCGTGTTGCCGCGTGCTTGCATTGCCTAGACAAGACACTACTCTCTCATATTGTGAACGGAACGATAATATGTGACTTTAATCTACTGGACTAATCTGACAACTTTTTTTGCATCTGACCGTGGGCGTATAAGTGTACACGCGCGCGCGCGCGCGTGTGTGCCTACGCGTGCGCCCGCGCGTGTGTGCCTGCGCGCGTGCGTGCCTGCTCGCCTACGTGCATGCATGTGTGCATGCTCGCGCGCGCGCGAGGTGTGTGTGTGTGTGAACTGTGTGTGTGTGTGTGTGTGTGTGTGTGTGTGTGTGTGTGTGTACTCTCTGTATGTGTGTGTGTGTGTGTGTACTCTCTGTATGTGTGTGTGTGTGTGTGTGTATACTCTGTGTGTGTGTGTGTGTGTGTGTGTGTGTGTGTGTGTGTGTATACTCTGTGTGTGTGTGTGTGTACTCTGTGTGTGTGTATGTGTGTGTGTGTACTATGTGTGTGTGTGTGTGTGTCCACTTGCCTGCCATGCTACACGTTGCATGTTGATAGCTGCGAATACGTGAGGGCTGCATGCATGGATTCTTCCATCCACCTCACTCGTCGTGGTCCCTGTGTGACTTCCAAACCTGTGGCCGAGGTCGTCCTGGCCCTGGCATGCCCGGATGTAAGTCACGTGGACTGTGACAGCCAGCCCTCAGACATCGTCTGCGGCAATAATGGGCAGGAGTATGCCAACATGTGAGTTTCATTTATTACTCGTTAAGAAAACGAAGGCAGACTAATTGGTCTCACGATAAAACAGATGTTTTCTTCAAATGAAATACGTTTAAGAGTAGTTGACAGTCCATGTAACGCCAACGGTTATGTGACTGGCCAGCTAGCCCTAGAAGGTCCGTTTGTGGCAAAGATGGGAAGGAACACTTGGAGTTAGACCTCTTATTGTATTTGGGCCGACTGCCGCCCTTCACAATTCAACAAAAGAGCTGACGAGGTGAAAGGTTGATAAAATGCAGTCATCAGCAGTTTTCTTATGTAAGTTTCAGCGTGTAGAGGATGTACATCGCAACTTATCTGATTAATTTCATATTTGACGTGGACATCAGGTGTATAAATCATTTGTGTTCCTGCGCAGTAAAAAAAATGTTCAACTTCTTTTTCATTACGAAATGGATTTCTGAGTAATTGCATTGTGGATCAAAACGGTGCCTACTTTTCTTTAGGATGTTTCTGCCGAACCTGAACCTTGTCAAGGTTTCACGAACTTTTATTTGTTATTATTAACTCAAGATACCCCTTTGGTGAGAAGGAATGCGCGTTAACACGTGAGTTTCGTCTGCAGAAAATCATTTGTCATTCGTGAAGGAAATGGATGAAGACTGGTTAATGTTACGATAAAAACAAAGCCAGGAATTTTCTTTAAATGAAATATATCTGGGAGTCGCTGACAGAAAATGTTACGGTAACGTTTGCCAGCCAATTTTTCTCGGCACTAGACTTCACACTCGATCAGTGGCAACAGGCAAAATCATCCTCGAGGGTCAGTATTAGCAACATTATCTCAAGATTAGCGTTTGGATAGAGTGAAGAGGTTGCATGAAGATACTTTTTTGCCGGAGCCCTTCGACATCCATGGTAGATTTAGGCCAAGAGGCACACACATTTGTCGGCCTAGAACCAAAAGGTCATTCTGACAATTAAAGCATCCGAGACAGAAATGTTCAAGAAAACGGAGTGCATTTCTATGACACGTTTTAGTTATTAACTGGAAACACTGACACTAAT
>JAWQFJ010013142.1:7500-11017 GCA_034096865.1 Theodoxus fluviatilis | reverse complement strand
ACGGGAAAGCAGCCTACGAAGTTCGCTGGCAGGAACTCTCTTTCCTCGAAGCACACAGATAGTACAACAAAGAGATGGGCTGTTTCGAGAAAATGCAGTTGGCGAGAGAAAAAATCCGCTTTGCAGTACTATACAACCGACCGATCTTAGATTATTACAGACCACGATGTTCCGAATACACGGATGCTATTGGTGGTGATGACAGTACTTTTCTCATTCTCTCTCTCTCTCTCCCTACTTCTCTGACGAAACACAGCGTTGAACTTGTCACCTGGTTCCTGTACAAATGCCGGACACTAGAGCTGATAAGGAAATGCAGAAAAGAAAACCAAGACATAAAGACAGTTTGAGTCCCAACAGCATAACAACCACTGTGCGAGAAAAGTTCATGCGCCAGGTCACGACGTCAGACATCTTTCTTCTACTCTCTTATCCCCTCTGAGGAAGGGACTTCGCTGCTCTGCTCCTCTCTCTCCTCTCTCATTCTCTCCATCCATCTCTCGTGCATCTTACTCTTACACGTAACGTCCGCACAGGCACGCAATCTCAGTCTCTGAGAAAACAACGGCATTCTGATCTTCCTCTATTTACAATAGTCTCCCTTATTTCAACTGCGCCTCCTCTACTCTCTCTCGCTCTCTCTCGTCTTCTCGCTTCCCTCTCTACTTTCACCTACGCTCCCTGTCCTCTCTCTATTCCTTCGTAATCATAATTCTCTTCCCCCCAGCCCACACACCTCCTTGATTGTTACTCTCGTATCTCTCTAAACTTCACGTTTTCTAGCCTTCCTTCTCCTCCACTTCCTATTTTATCCTTCCACTTTATTCGCTCTTTGTGGTCTTTCTTCCTTCTCCAAACATCATGGGGCGTCATGGCGGGACGTTGATGTTATGGATCAGAGAGCTCGCAAGGGTGCCACAAGAGGCTGTGGGCGGCTTTCATCGTGGAACAAGGCGGGATTAGGGGGAATCTCCCGCGTGCACGGCAAGAGCCTTAGCACCCTCCCTAACCTAAAGGCAACGCCTAGGGCCCAGGGGCCTTACGCAAATTTACTGCAGGGCAAATGTCCCCCGCCCCCTCCCCTCACGATCACTAACAGCGTGATACCAGCGATCCAAAGAGGACTTGAGGCCCCAAGGGTTAGACCCCCAAACAACCCCACAACCCCACCCCAACCCACGACAAGGATACTCCACCCACACCCCACCCTCAACCCTAATCCCCCCCCCCATGCCCACCCCCACTTCTCTCCCGTGCCCACAATGACCGCCACAGTCTGATATAGTCTTCGTCGCGTGCCGAAAGTGAGAGGACAAACTATGGTTGAGTAAAAGGTTATGGACGGTCATCTCGGCATCGTAAAGTGCCGTGAGAGAGCGAACGCAGCGTGCTGGTGGCCAGGAGTCGGCACGCGCATCAAGCAAATCGTCCGCAACTGCAAGCACTGTCAAGAGAAACAGGCTACTCAGCGAAAAGAACCACTCATCACAACAGAACTACCAGATAGGCCATTCCAGAAGTGTGCAGCTGATCTTTGTGAACTCAAGGGAAAGCAGTACCTTGTACTGATAGACTACTTCTCAAGATACCTCGAGATAGCCTACCTCAGAAACATCACCTCTTCAGAAGTCATCGGACGGATGTCCAACATGTTTGCTCGTCACGGGATTCCAGAAACACTCATTACTGACAATGGCCGTCAGTTCACATCATCAGAGTTCAAGCAGTTTTCACAGCGTTGGGGCTTTGAACACATCACCACATCCCCGCACTACCCGCAAGCAAACGGCGAAGCTGAGAGAGCTGTACAAGAAGCCAAGAAGATTCTGGGCCAGAAGGAGCCAATGATAGCACTACTTGCCCACAGAGCCACTCCTATCGCAGCGACAGGCAAGAGTCCAGCCGAGCTAGCATTCGGCCGAAAGCTTCGTACAACACTCCCAACCCTGCCTGAAAACCTTGCGCCAAGTTATGAAAGGAAGTCTGTGGCTGACAAGGATAGAGAACACAAAGCAGCATACAAGAAAGTATTTGACAGACACCACGGAGTCCGTCCACTGGGAGAACTTTCGCCAGGTGACCCAGTTCTCCAGAAGCTGGACAACGAGAAGAAGTGGGGAAGTCCAGCCATCGTCCAACAGCAGTGTGCACCAAGATCCTATGTGGTACAAACGCCTAACGGCAAGAACTTCCGGCGAAATCGTCGTCATCTCAGGCTGTTCCACAGTCCTCAGCCTGAGCGGTCCCGTCCTAACCCCAGCACGGTCCACAAGCGCCTGTCCCTGTCCAGTCACGTTATCCCTGTCCCTGTATCCAGAGACCAGAAGAGAGATTGTGGCAGTCCCAGCTACAATGCAGCACGTCCCAGCTGCAACGACTCTGACAGTCACAATTCAGAGTCAGGTACCAGTCCGAGCCAGGGCAAGTCCATCGTCCAAGTCGGTCAACGCCCGCCAGATGTCAACAGTTCCGACACTGCCAGTGGTGGTCTACCTCCAGTCCGACCTCCCGAGGGCAACAGCAGTCCAGCCGTGACGATGACCCGCAGCGGCCGCATTGTTACCAGACCAATCCGCTTCCAGGATAACTAACAATTTTTTAACATTGTTGGAATGCAGGACACATTGATCTGAACTTTTAACTTTTAAAGTGAATTTATCTCCCTTCTCGGTTATCACAGACTCTAATGAATAACTAGCCACTGGGCTGATTTTTGCAAAATCTCAAAGAGGGGAAGATGTCGTGTTATCATGTTTATCACTTGGTTTCGCCTACGAGTTTATCACTTGGTTTTGTCTACGCATTATGCGCGCATGCGCCGGGAAGATTGTCGGGCGCCATGTCTAGTCCTGGAACACGCGGAATTATACTGTAAGAAGAAGTAGTAAATTCTCAAAGTTGAAATACTAACAAGCCTCCAGTCTTTATTGATTGAAGAAGTACAACGCTCGGAACACAACAATGACTACTGCCACAGTGCATTATCGATTTCAATCTGGTAGACTCGATTGCACAGTACAGGAGTGCTTCTGTTTGTCATTCTAGTGCTTAGAAAAGTAGATTAATTCTGAGTTAACGTCTTTTCGTCGAAATTTCATTTAGTACAAACTGGTAACATGATTGATTTAGATATTTTCTGGATGAATGATGCATACACAAACACCGCGTTTGAAGGCTAGTTGGGCATACTTGCGACACGTGCACACTGCGTTTATCAATTCTACACTACATGTATGTGCACTTTCCTCCTTTCTTTCCACTTGCAAATACAAATTCTAAAGAAAACATCAGAAGGGATTGACTCTCTTTCGCTGGCCACATGCTAGTCTGTTCTTATTATATTGTCAAAGTAGAGCTGCTTGAACTCGCACACGAGCGCAGCTGTACTTCGGTTCATTTGGAAGTCAAATCGTATTATGCAGCTAGCCACAATACCCGCTCTCCATGGGCACGTGAAACGGCATGATGACATGCAGCGTTAACTGGACGGGAAGATGATTTACAGACACCTCTTTGT
>JAWQFJ010013142.1:0-2500 GCA_034096865.1 Theodoxus fluviatilis | reverse complement strand
AAACACTTATCTGTTGAACTCTTAGACCTTCTTCTAATTCTTGCCCTGTCACTCCTTGATTTGCGTTGATTGCAGCCGCAAGGTGCATGAATGCCGTGAGACCAGCTCTCAAGATATTCACAATCGCGGGATACTTTCCGGACCACCATCGCATTTTGATACATAGACACTGACTGTTCTGATTCATAAGCAATAAAATATTTACTAGAATGGAACTAAAGTGAAAGATAGATTAAATAATCCAGACTAATGTAGGACATCATATGTTGCTAATGTTCGTGTAATGTATTGGTGGAGCACAATGTCGAATCGAAAATATTCTTGACTTTTGAACTCTGGGGGATCGGTATCTCAATGAAGGTTACGTACCAGGATCACCCGATGTGCACTGCATCTATTTTCGTTTACAGGATTTGAAAGGATGTATACATCACGGAAACAATACAACCGAGAAATAACATCAATTGTATGTAGATATTACTTGTAAAAATCCAAAGTATTTTTTTTCAGTATTTACCTTTTTGAAGCTAAAACAGTTTTGTTTTTACGCAACAGAAATTCAAAGTTCAAGCAATTCGCGAACTGTTGTCATGGAGCACCGTCTGTCTTTGTTAATTTGAGAAAAGGTTATGAGTCAAATCCGCCACGTTACTCATGAGCGAAAGGTAACAGTAACAGCACATCAACTCCAAATCTGTATGCAGACAGCAGCCATTGCGTAACGGAATCCCATGTCACGGATCTGTAGAAGACCAGAGGTGGGATTCTCAGGACTATGGATCTGCAGTCTAACGTGATGCATGCGGCATTTCCAGTCTTTTTATAAACACGCAATCGCTGTACTCATGCGCAACATCCATCCAGTCATAAATCCGTTTCCGAAACCAGACACTGCCTGCTTGTTCCTTTCAATTGTGTTGTCGACTCCTGTATAATCACAGCGATTACTTAAAAATAACACCTCAAACGTGCTTTGAATTGCTGTTCAATGCTTTGGATTGCATATCCACAGTCTGGGAAAACCGACTCTGGTTATCGCTGAGGAACCTACTAGAGTTCACCTCTGTGTTTGTATTGACACTGCTGTCAAGCGCAGGAGCTTAGCATTACTGCCGCTCCTAGCTTTACAGCAACCGTTTCGGAGATGCCAAATTCCAGAACAACGCGCCAGGACACTCCGAGGCAGATGCTTTTCGAGTATTGACGCTACAGAGCTGGGTTGGGATACTGAAAATGGAGCCTGCAGTTTAGAGGGAATTGAGATGGTGTGTAGTTGTGATGATGAGAATACGAGAGGTTACTTTACAAAGGTGTAATGATTGGAAGCCAAGGTATAAGGTGACACCTAGGGATTTTAGAAGCATATGATAAGTACTTAGCACGCTGGTTGGGGGAAAAGAGTAATAAGGAGGAAGAGGAGGAGGAGGAGGAGAGAGAGAGAGAGAGAGAGAGAGAGAGAGAGAGAGAGAGAGAGAGAGAGAGAGAGAGACAGACAGACAGACAGACAGACAGACAGACAGACAGACAGACAGACAGACAGACAGACAGACAGACAGACAGACAGACAGACAGACAGACAGACAGACAGACAGACAGACAGACAGACAGACAGACAGACAGAGACAGACAGAGAGACTGAGAGACACAGAGAACGACAGATACAGAGAGAGACAGATACAGAGAGAGACAGACAAAAAGAGAAAGACAGACAGAGACATAGATACAAAGAAGGAGAGGTATGAATGCGTGATGGAACAAAGAGAGACCCAGTGAGCTGTCTAGAATTAAAAAATGGTAAATGCCTGCAAAATGGAAAGATTTAACTAATAATGGATATTTTTCTAGTTGAAGATAAATAAAAACCGCTTGCGCTGAACCTCCAGATTTTGGCATAAAAAAAGAAGATCTGGTTTGAACCCGCAACCTCTCGAGAAAAGAGGGGGAAAAAACCACACACACACACAAACAGAATAACCAGGTCGGGTTCGACCTCACAACCTCTTGAGAAAAAAAAGAGAGAAAAAAAAGTTTCAGCGCAGAATCGAACCTGGTCATGCATGACCAAGAGACCAACGCTCTACCAATTGTGTCATTGGAGATCTGGAGTGACTGAGTTTTTGTAAAGAATTTATATCGTTTGCAGCGACAACTTACAAGTGATCGTGAAATAGGAAGGTGTACGATGAGATTTTACCCTGGGAGTAAACAACATAAGTTTATTTCAGACCATTTACCTTTGCTGAAACTACTGTGTTCTGACAGCCATCTGGTTTGTAGCTTCGCACTTCTCGCACCCAACCACAGACGAAAGTCCTGTAACTAGTGGTGTAAGCTCCCAAGCTTTTGAAGGCTGCAAAATTCTCGCACTTTTGCCCAGCACAAAATATTGTACAATCCTGGCGTGGTTTATGTCCGGCAACTGGTTTTTGTCGACAGACCACGAACTGTTTGGTATTTCATACGGATCTAACCCATCAACGTCAATAGTCTGCTCGTATAA
>JAWQFJ010013134.1:7500-14048 GCA_034096865.1 Theodoxus fluviatilis | reverse complement strand
GTATATATATGCCAAAACCTGGAGGTTCAGCGCCAGCGGTTTTTATTAGTCTGTCTGTCTGTCTGTCTGTCCCGACTCCACAGCTTATATCTCAAAAACTACTGGACGGATTTCCTTGAGATTTTGCACACTGACTGGAAGTTAGGTCCGATTCAATATTATCAAATTTTCAGAATCGAGGTTTTAAAAGAAAGTGACTTTTTTACATTTTGGTGTTGCAATGAAAACGATACAACAGACTCCATTTGCAAAATGTGTGACGTTATCATTTGACGTCGAATAACGTGACGTCATTTACGAGGAGATTTTTGAGAAGGGTGAATTTGGAGAACATTGGTGAAGGAGAAAGGAAGATTTTTTACGATGCGGGTCGTTTGTATCCTGGACGTTTTGTACCTAGTCGTTTCGTACCCTAACCGGTTAGAGTTAGGGTTAGGGTTAGAGTTAGGGTTAGAGTAGTAAAGGTACGAGTCGACTAAATGAGGTGCACAACGACTAGGGTACGAAACGTCCTCTATTCGATTTTTTATCCCTCCAGGTTTACCGAAGGCCCTCGCAGCTGTATTGGGGGGTTTTTAATGCCAAAACCTGGAGGTTCAGTGCCAGTGGTTTTTATCTGTCTGTCTGTCTGTCTGTCTGTCTGTCTGTCCCGTCTCCACGGCTTATATCTCAAAAACTACTGGACGGATTTCCTTGAGATTTTGCACACTAACTGGAAGTTAGGTCCGATTGAATGTATCAAATTTTCAGAATCGAGGCTTGAAGAGAAAGTGGTTTTTTAAGGTCGTATTCTCGAAATTACCGGTCGAAAAATGATTGAAATGACAATTGACGGAATAGCCAAATTTGACGTCATTAATAACGTTACGTCATTTGCAAGTACAATTTCGATCCTATATATGCCAGGAGAAGAATTTCGAAACACCTGGGGAGGTAGGCAATTTGATGGAATGGCGAAATTCCAACATGTGCGACGTCATCAATAACGTGACGTCATTTGCGAGGACAGAGAATGATTTAGATAGATAGATATGTCCTCAGATGTCTTAGGCCGCGAGGCCTTTATCTGATCTTTTGATCAGTACTTATGGCTACTCTCACTTTTTACTACCCTAGTTCTAACGATCTTAAAAGATCGTGCCTATTCTCTATACTTTTCTTCCGGTGGCTTATGAGTGGCAGAGAGTGTATACGTGGCAACAGCGGGTGGCCAACATCATCACAGTACATGTAGTCTTTGAACATCGTGTCAATCTGTTTTTGAAGCTGTTTAATGATGAACACTGAATTTGAGAACACTGGTAAAGGAGAAAGAATTATATCTGTGTGTCGACTCTCTGTCTCTACATTTCAATTGACGTAACAGCAGAAATTATGGGTAACCTTTTACACAGTTTTAGATCGAAATCGAGTCCTTCGTATGTTGAACGTCTACGTTGAATAAATACTTTTTGTCTGCATTTCTCGTACTGGCACAACTTGGTGACTTAAAGAAGTCGCTCCACTCCACGTCTACGAGATCATTGTACAATTTGTAAGCCTATATTAGGTCACCACGAATTCTTCTTCTCCTCACTCAATAGTACATGTACTACCAAGTTGAAGTTCTGTTCGTGTGGCCTAGTGGCAGTGAATCGATAATAAACTTACCTGAAATAGACCTTGAGTATCCTAAAATGTACAAGACCACTCAAATTTCATGAACTATCATCCATTTTCCTACAATTGTGTAGTACAATCGTTTTAGCGTTTTTAATCGACCCTGATACGACCTATCGCGATTTTGTCCTTTCATATCATGGTCGAAACTTCGCTGGCTTCGCGGATCGCTTTCGCCTATCAGACGACAGCTTCGTATACAATCATCACTGCGAGGCAGCGCGAAATTTACCGAAGTCGACCAAAAAACTCGCATTCATACAAATAATGAACCAATTCGAGTTTCTTTCTCAGATTATTCAGACTTTGTCCGATTATTACCACGGTAAGATAGCAGGAATTTCACATCCGGCGTCATCGCTTCTGATTGGCCGGGTTTGTGTCACGTGACTGTGATAGTTTCGTCTGCTACTCGCTCTGACGTTATGGTCCAAGTAGTTTGATGTTTACTTCGTCCGCTGAACACTGCCAAAACTAATGCGCGAATGAATGAAGTATGATTTCATAATTTTTCCAGATTAATACAAATGTATATCAAATACATCAGTTCAATTTAATCGAGTCAATTAATCGAGTACATGTCCACTAGGTGAAAAATGTGTTGAGTGGAACGCAAGTCACAAAAGTTACACTTGCAGTCTAAACAACAAAATGAATACAGTGTTTGTATTGAAAAATCAGGTCAATCTTTTGTCGTTTGGTTCCACGACAAGAGTATGAAATCTTGTTTCCAGCGAGATTAGGAGCTTCTGCAAACAGAGGGTGAAAAGGGCAGGATTCTAACGCACTTTAGCCAGGCACTCACGAGCCATGAAAATAGACGCCGACACGTGACCCAGATTCTCGCACTCAGCTGCGCAAAGTTTGTGCTCTGTGTGATTCGGGTGTAATACTGCCAATAAACGTCGTTAAGCTTAAGATTACACCCAAATCACACGGACCGTTAAGGTGCATGGAGTACAGTACCGGTCAAGAGTCACAACAACCACCGACACCGACCATTTCAGCCTTCTTCATGATGCGTTAGAATCCTGCCGTTGTCGTGGTGAACATGGCTGACAACGGTCAGAATGATTACTTGCTTGGTTTTTTCCTTGTCAAAACTTGTTATACCGTCAGATTGTTACCACCATCAGATTTTCTGCAACTTTTCGAAGCGAATCTAGCCTAAAAACCTACCAGTTATGAATCGTGTTAACAGGATTGACTCGTTGCTTGTAGAATGACGGTACTCGGTAGCAGTACCACACACGGTGTGTGCGTGAATCACTGAATGAGTACGAATGCACATGTCTGGGTTGAACATCTATAATACACTTCCTCCTCTGTGTGACTGTGTGAGTGTTAATTCAGCGTCTATGACATGCCAAAGGAAAGCAAAACATGTCATAATAGGAGCTTCCTGAACCTATCCATCATGTTTAAAATATATGGTTGATTGTTCCTGGGCCGATAGCTTAGAAGTGGATTTACATGCTTTACAAACACTCCGTCATAGCAATTCTCTAATGGGTCAGCTGGTAGAGCGTTCGACTCTTGGTCATGCATGACCAGGTTTGATTCTGCGCTGAAACTTTTTTTTTCTTCTCTTTTTTCGAGAGGTTGTGGTTTTTTGTGTTTTTATGTGTGTGTGTGTGTTTTCCCCCTCTTTTCTCGAGAGGTTGCGGGTTCGAACCCGATCTTTTTTTAAATGCCAAAACCTGGAGGTTCAGCGCCAGCGGTTTTTATTCACAATGTGCAGATACCACATCGTTTCCAGCAATTGCCCGATATTGTTTTTTTGCTTCCATTTAGTCTGTTAAGGGCGGAGGACAGCGTTAATCTACTAGTGAAATCAAACATAAATGTTTATGCTTATTCACAACCTTCAGGACCGTACTTCCTAATGACCATCTTACTCCCCAGTCCAGAGATTTACCCCTTCGAAAGACCATGACTTTAGTTTTTCTGTATCAGTGGAGAGGCCGATTTCTTAGCAAGCATTGTGGAGATTATCTATCTGGAATTGTAAGCAAACAGGAGTAGTGGCAAGTAACACATATCGTCTGCAAAGATAAGGGAGAAGATCTCTGCCGCCCCAAGCAACAACTGCACGCCGTGTCGCCTTTCACTTCGGATATACCTTGCAACATAATCAGTAGATTAGAAAAAAAACACGTTTCGGGGATTCTAATGAGCCCTGCCTTGCACCGACCAAGCAGTCAAAGAAATCTTTGGTAGCACGCGCTTGTGCCTATTAGTATACATGTACTCCCTAAAGCATCATCATGAGCATGGTTGACAACCCTGCCTTGGACAGAACTTTCCAAAGTCGCAATTTGTTCACAGGGTCAAAGGCCTTCTAATAGTCAACAAAAGCGGCATAGAGCTTCCCTCGACAGTTGCAATGTACATGCTTGACAACAATTGAGAAGAAAGTGAAAATATGATCAATGGTCGAGTGGTTCCTCCGAATCTCTGCTTGTTGAATGGAAAACTCTGTTCTTCCTTCTATTCAGTCTCGTAGACGTGTCAATACAGACACAGGCATTTTACTGACACTACACGATAACGAAATTACCCCTTTTTTAACCTATCGTCACTATTATGTATAGGAATAATTACAGATTTGCACTAACATGAAAAAGAGAGAGAGATATAGAGGGAGAGAGAGAGAGACAGACAGAGAGAGACAGACAGACAGACAGAGAGAGAGACAGACAAAGAGAGAGAGACAGACACAGAGAGAGAGACAGAGAAAGAGAGAGACAGACAGAGAGAGAGACAGAGAAAGACAGAGAGAGACAGAGAAAGAGAGAGACAGAGAAAGAGAGACAGAGAGAGACAGACAGAGGTAGAGAGTCAGAGACAGAGACTTTTTTTAATTGCCGGCGAAAGAAACACCCCGTGGTGTTCAAAAACTGTGTTGTGATCAAATGATTCTGCCGTGAACGTTTCCAGCAGACAACTAATATCAAAAGAGAGGAGGTAACTCTTGAAACCTGGTTCCCCTTGTTTTGAGGGAAGGCCGCCTATGTTCCAGCACAATATACTGAGATTATCAGGTTTCGTACGATGTACTTCTATCCTGGGCGCTGACGCTGGCGCATTGCAGTGTCTAATATATTGGTTTACGTGTGTTGGGCGTCGGCCTTCCCGTCATTTCTCTTCTTCTGCTGCTCTCTGTGCAGACATGCTTCTCGTTCTGCGAAGACGTCCCTCCCATACGGTCGACTGTCGACCGCGACGCGATGCCCGCTTACCAGGGATGGCTCTACGCTGTTGGGAAGTTTGCCTCCCAGAGCTTCGATTGCATTCATGCGAGCCGTCTGTGCGGGTCAGGTTTGGACTTTGCGTAGTGGCTCCGCCGTTTTTACTGGAGCCCAACCATTGCAGCAGAGTGCTCTGTGACTGTCGCTTTGTGCACGAGTTCTGACGCGCGTCAGAGTCGTCGTGAATGCATGCGTCTCGCCATCCTCTCCGTTAGAGTTCACAGCGCTTGGTGATTTGGTTCGCATTTCTGTCTCCGGGTAGGCATCCGGCTCCTTCGCGCGAGAGATCAGAGTTGACCAAGGATGTTCTTCACCATCAGAGTACGAAGTGGCCGGACCTTCCAAAGCAGTCTCGTCGGTTTCATCGGCAGCCATCTCATGTTCCTCTTGGCAGGAGAGCAAGAACTTCGGCGATAGTACCATGCGCCCAGTCTCTTTGTGAACCTCTGTTGCGTCTGCTCCATTTCCAGCTGGAGTCCAGTCATATGGAGACGCGTCAAACCATCCGTCCACCACCACATAAGCTGGGGACACCTGCCGGTTATTCTCGCGAGCTGACAACGAAGGGACAGGTGGTTCACTCACCCAACTTCGCAATGCTCCGAAGAATCGCACACAATTCTCTAAATCACAACCAACATCACAATCAAAGTCAGGAATTCGTGTTTTACTCACGACCGGCAGTGCTTAACAAAAATTTCTGTAAGCACTTCCCCTTCTAGCAGTAGGGCCTACATCTTGTGCCGAACATCGACGTCAGGGAGCGGAGCTTAGGCACAATATGGCCGCACCCGTCCATGGCATAGGCGGAAGTGAGACAGAGACGGAGACAGAAAGAGAGAAGGAGGAGATGCGGAGAGGAGGGGTGCGGGATGCGGACGATCAGATGAACATAGAAACATTACTAATAAAATAATACAATATCAAGAAATAAAAAAATATGGGCCCAAAATACAGTATACATTTCAAAATCTTATCGAATACATACACGAGAATCTCTCACCCTTTCCCCACCCTTCCCCCTTCCCCCATCTCCCTCTCCCCAAACCCACCCTCCCGTCGACCCTTCGCGCGCGCACGCACGCACACGCACACACACACACACACACACACACCTACACACACACACAAACACACACACACACACACACACACACACACACACACACACACGGATCAAATTGTTATAGCATGATATTTGTTCTCTGTGGTGGCCAGCGATGTCACCTAACCTCAGTTCTTTTGCACTTCCCCCAGGGCGTCCTCGGAAGACGAGCTGCAGCTTACACGCCGCCACTTTGAAATCCTCAGGAAGCGGCTGGCTTCTCTACAAGAAACCGTGGCAGACCCCAAGAGAACTAAAGGAATGGCCTTCTAGAAGCAAGAAAAGCTGATACCATCAGTTGCTGACCCTTCCTATTACCTGGTTAGTGTGACCTTTTTAAAAATTGACTTCCAATAGTTATGCTTTGTCCTCGAGATAACGCAATATTCGTATGTCGAATTCATACCAATTTTTTTTCATGTGGAGGAAATGTAATTGTCAAAGAAAAGTATTTGACTTCAAGAACGAGATGACGAGAGAGCCTTTGTCCAAACATCTTCTACTTCTATGCGCAGTATGCGAGTCTTCAGAAA
>JAWQFJ010013134.1:0-5000 GCA_034096865.1 Theodoxus fluviatilis | reverse complement strand
GTGAAGAACTTGTACAAAATGTCGGATGTTTTACTGCTGTAATGAATCGAGCTCAAACTCATCTAGGCATTCCATAACTACCTACGGTATATGCTGTTAGAAGGTTGGCTTGCTCTCAAGCAACCAGTTATTCGGAACTGATGGTTCACCGAGATTGCGCCGAGTCGAAAACGTAGTCCTCGCCAAACTCAAATTGCTTCTATAAACAATAGCTACCACTGACTCTGCTTTGATTCTAGTTTGATTTGATACAGAGGTGTATGCTCTTGCCGAAGGGATGATATCACGCTGTTCTGCTTATCGTGCCGACACTGTCACCACTAACAAAACGCACGTGACTGCATTTCGAGGTCAAAGTACTTACATCACCAACGCTGACAATCGGAGTCGAGTAAGGTCTTGATGTAAATGCGAGATGCATGTGCTGTTGATTTCTCCTCCCTCAAAAGGATTCCCCACTTCAAACCTAAGGCCCATCTATTACGGCAGTGAACACTGATGGACACTTCGCCTGGAATACCTGTCGCTCCATTTCACGGTCAAAGCTATCATCGGCGTACACCGTCATCTAAAATATTGTCTCTTGACCTCTAAGAGAGTTGGTTATCTATCTTTGGTTAACAGTCCATTCGCGTACGTGACTCTGTGTTAGAAGGCCTGTCTCGTATTTCTTATAGGGAATTGTCATCCTTGAGAACTTTGACAGTGCTGTGATCCAGCAATTAATCATTCTTGCATACCTGGTGACCCGAGGCCACATTAAGCCAGAGAGTCCAGCAGCCATGGCAAGCGCTATCTCCAATGATGACCTCATGGACCCGGACGAACGCTCTTACCTTCTGCCCAAGCAAAAGCTCCGAGATCCCAGCAGGTGAGTGTAAGATGCGGTGTTCTGGCATCGACACCTGTTACAGTATAGTGACGTACATTTCCTTACTGTACTTGGCTTTAACAGCGCTGGAGGAATAGCGTCACCAGCAGCATGCAGCAGCCTCTGAACGGCGACACAGAGAGGCGGCAGCCCACGGTGGCAGTCATGGACTCTAAACTTTGCCGATCCAGACTGGGTCTGCAGAGCCATCAAAGGATCCATAAAGATGGGAGCGGAACCGGTCATCTTTGAAGCAAGGGACAACAAGAAGACTTGGCTTTAGTTAAACTGAGAGGTGTAGCCTGGTGTGGTGTAATGAGGCATGATGCTGTAAGATGCTGTTTGGTGTAGTGTGGCGAGCTGTGGTGGTGTGGGATGCTGTTTCGTGGAGTGGTACTGTGGTATGGAATGGTGTGGTGTCGTGTGATGTGTAGCGTGCCTTGATGTAGTATGGTGAGATGTGATGTAGTGGGTGAGGTGAGGTGTGGTGGTGCTATGGGATACCATGTGGTGTGGTGTGGTGTCATGCTGTGTGGTGTGTTGTCATGTGGTGTGGTGTCATGTGGGGTTGTGTTGTGTTGCATGGCAATATGCTGTATGATGCTGTGTTGTGTAGTGTGGTGTTGTGTTGTGTGGCATACTATTTCGTAGTGTGGTGTGATATACTGCTGAGGGATAATGTGTGGTTAAGCGTTGTGTGGAATGATGCCGTATAATGCTGTGTGGTGTAGTGTGGTGCAATGTAGTGTGGTGTGGTGCGGTGCGCTGTGCTGAGCTGTGCTGCTGTGGGATGCAATATAGTATGCAGTGGTGAGTTTTGTCGCTGCTAGATGATTTGCAGTGTGGAGTTGCGGAGTGCAGGGCTGTCTGGTGCCTTGTGGTTTGGTGAGATGTGGTGCTGTGGGTTGCTGTGTAATGTGGCGTGGTGTATTGTGGTGTGGCGTGGTGTGGTGTATTGTGGTGTGGCGTGGTGTGGTGTATTGTGGTGTGGTGTATTGTGGTGTGGCGTGGTGTGGTGTATTGTGGTGTGGCGTGGTGTGGTGTGATATGTCATGTTGTGGTGTGGTGTATTGTGGTGTGGCGTGATGTGGCGTGGTGTGGCGTGGTGTGATGTGGCGTGGTGTGGTGTGGCGTGGCGTGGTGTGAAATGGTGTGGTGTGGCGTGGTGTGGTGTATTGTGGTGTAGTGTGGCGTGATGTGGCGTGGTGTGCCGTGGTGTATTGTGTGGTGTGGCGTGGTGTGAAATGGTATGGGTTGGGGTGGTGTGGTGTTGTGTGGTGTGTTGTTATGTGGTGTAGGATGGTGTGGTGTGGTACAGGGTGGTGTGGTTTGGTTTGGTTTAATGTGGTGTATTGTGATGTGGTGTAGGGTGATGTGGTGTGGTATGGTGTGGAGTGATGTGGGGTGGGGTGGGGTGGGGTGGGGTGGGGTGAAGACTCTTAGTGCCACGAGGCATTTCCGAAGAACTACTGAATGCAAGATGACAGGTCCAGATCTATCAAACTCCTGTCAAACTTCTCTTGAAACTCTGCATCTGTTAAGTCATATTTCACCCCCACCACCTCCACCACCATCACCACCTCCACCACCACCACCACCACCACCACCACCACATCATCATCATCATCATCATCATCATCATCATCATCATCATCATCATCATCATCATCATCATCATCATCATCGTCGTCGTCGTCGTCGTCGTCGACGTCGTCGTCATCATCATCATCATTATCATTATCAGCTTACGGTGCAAAGCAACCTAGTGATTGCCTGATGCCCATAAACACAAGGCAATGATTCGCTGAAGGTACCGAAACAGATTTTGATACATGTTGATTTTGAAACACTTAACAAAACGTATTCTGCGAACCCGAGTCAGTAGGCGAAATCTCTAGTGGACTAGATTAAACAAAACGTTGATCTTTTTTTCGTGCCATAAGGAAAGCATGCGCACAACATGCCATCACAATTGGTACACCACTGGGCCATTCAGCACGACTGAGTCCACTGTCTGTGTTCAGAACGCCACTGGACTATTTTTTATCACTTGCCTGACGATGGCAATCAGTCTTTCAGTCGTACCAGAATTTGATCTGCACGTGATGACGTGATGTCTATTTGTAGCCTCCAGTACTCTTCCACGTGACTGCATCAGCGGCGTGTTTTACGGAATATAGATCAAGAATGTTCATGCGTTGGTTGTCTTATCAATGCATCTTGTGTGTGTGTGTGTGTGTGTGTGTGTGTGTGTGTGTGTGTGTGTGTGTGTGTGTGTATATGTGTGTGTGTGTGTATGTGTGTGTGTGTGTAGGTGTGTTTAGGTGTATTTGTGTGATCGAATGTGTGCGCATACACACACACACACACACACACACACACACACACACACACACACACACACACACACACGCAGAGGTTTTCTTCCAACGCTGCATTTCCACATGCTCTTTCCACTCCCTGACAACCACCTCGGAAAATAGTCTCCTTTGCCAACAAATGAATTGTTTGTAGAAATAATGTCTCCCTTCCATTGTTTCTCTCCAGCCATTCTTCAGTGGGTCGAGGGATAGAGTAGACTCACTACGTATCTCTCTGCGATTCGTAACAGGCAAAGATTTAGTGAGATGCAATTTTGCCTGATTCTTCTCCAAACTAACCCCAGCCATTTGGATTGTCCAGGGTCTTTGCACAGCCTGCAGAGGCTGCCAGTCTGAAAATCCCCCCCCCCCTACCTCACTCTCCCCCTCTCCCCCCTACATGTGACTATTGCCACATAGATGCATGTGCACGTATAATGCATCGAATGAGCCTGCTTTCTGTCACAAAAGTTTCAGAGGCACAGCAAATGAAAATGATGTTGCTCTATCTACTCGGCTAGTTGCCCGCAGAATGGTAGCTACAAAATGTTTATGGAGCTTGGAGGGGGTGAAGATGAAGACTAACGAGGGAGACAACAGAACTGCATCACGGGAATGCATTAATTTGCTTAGTTCGTGGGCGTCACCTTGGGTGAGCTTGTTTGGAGTTGAGCGTTCCTGGTGGGATGCTCATTATACTTTTGCAAAGGCATTGTATTTTGGCCGATATCAGCTCTAAAAGAAAGACATTCGCACAACCTTGTCAACAAAACTAGTGCACGCATCTTCCATCAAACTCGGGGGGGGGGGGGGGGGGAAGAGATAGTGTGATAGGGCTCCCTTTCTTTGTCTCTTAGTCTGAATCTGGCGTTCCTTCAGTCTCTTATAAATACCTTTAACTTTCTTGGTAGAGTCGCTTGGCGCTTGGTTACAGGGGATGGTTGGTCGCTTGTCTTGATGGAAACTCGAACTTCTGTCTTGACGTTTACGATCTTTATTCAGGCAAGTATACAGGTGTTGATCACTTCTCTCTCCGACCCGTTCTCTATGCCTGCTTGCCTCCCTCTGCCCTCTCTCTGCCCTCTCTCTCTCTCTCTCTCTTTCTCTATATCTCTTTCCAAGACCACTGAGATTCCTCTGTGGTCTAGATGGCCAGTCCCGCTCTCTTAAAAAGGAGCGGGGTCTGCGAGATACTACAAATATGCTAGCAGGGGAAAAGAGGGGGCTGATGGTCAGACACTCTTGGGGAAGTGGTATACGCTTTTTAAGAAGGATCCTATGATCTAGCTCAGGGGTTATTTTCAGCCAAGAAGCAAATCAGGCTAGCGTGATATATTTTCCTGGAGTGCTTTCACCTCAGATACAGGGTTGCTGCACCAATTTTCAGGCTGACTCAGCTCTTCCTGAAATAACACAAGGTCTGCTGCCTGAGTCAGCTCTTAGACTCGGCATAACAATAGCAGTAAAGACACTGGCTCATCGCACCTCCACGTTCCTGTGCACCTCTTCCTGCCTTCATCATTCTCATGTCTATTTGTCTGCATGCGTTCCTGTGACTTAGAAGCGATGTCGACTCTCTTTTGAATTGAACATAAAAGTAAAAACGCACTGCATTACGACATTTTGTTCATGCCTCCACTTCAAATGCGACTTACTCCTGACCTCCTGGCCGACATTAAGGTCCTGTTCTAAACGTGACTGCATGTCTGTGACGTACTTGTTCTTTGATCAAATTAACTCGTTTAAATGTCTAGGGGAAGAACCAAAGC
>JAWQFJ010013127.1:0-2500 GCA_034096865.1 Theodoxus fluviatilis | reverse complement strand
TAGTACAACTCATAAACGAGAATAATACTCAGAATCTATCAAAAATGTTATCACAGCTAGAGGATCTTTAAAAAAGTCAGACAGACTGCTCGACCCACTCCGTAGATAAGCAAGTCGAGGGCACTCCACCAGAAAGTG
Organism: Theodoxus fluviatilis; assembly: GCA_034096865.1. NCBI lineage: Eukaryota > Metazoa > Mollusca > Gastropoda > Cycloneritida > Neritidae > Theodoxus > Theodoxus fluviatilis. Next base: position 2,362 of record JAWQFJ010013127.1, on the reverse strand, counting down.
CCGCATGGTGAGCCTGCACTGGCAGGTGCGGCACTCCGATGGAGGCTCCGACCGCAACAAATAGGAGTGGGACAGAACAGAATGGCCGATCCGGGTACGGCAGAGCACAACTTCTTCTCTTCTCGTGAGCGATATGGGGGAGAGTCGCTCACCCCACACGGAAGATACTTCGTGAAGTTTGTTACATGCCCTGCCGTCCCAGTCGCCCTGACACAGGTTAGAAATGTAATTATTAATACGGGGTACCAGGTCACCCGCCGGGACCCTGCCCGGGGACATGGGAAGGGAGAGAGCAGACTTGGCAGCCTGATCTGCTCTCTCGTTCCCCGGAATGCCCATATGGCTAGGGACCCAGCAGAAGGCAACCTCAGTACCCCCACACTGTAGTTGACACAGATTAACAAAAACGCCAAACAAATAAGGATGATAAATCTCTCTACCCCGCAGAGCCTGTAAGGCCGATAGCGAGTCAGAGACCACAAGTGCTCCTGTCAGTCTCTTGCTCTGGACTACGCCAAGAGCGGCCTCAAGTGCACTAGGCTCTGCGGAGTAGATCGAAGTCCCATCCGGAAGGCGAAAGCTCAAGACGAAGTCGCGGGCGACAACAGCTCCTGCCACACGATCTCCGTCTTTAGAACCATCTGTATATAGTGGGTAAAAATGTGCATAATTATTTAGATAAAATTTCCCGGAATGCACTCTTGTACGTGTGAGAAAGGGCAGCACTCTTGAAAAAATTTGCTAGATTAAGTAAAACAACAGGTTCAGGCATGAGCCACGGCGGTGACAGATATAAAGGATAGGTAAAAATTTTGTCCAACCGAACGTTTGCCGCCGCGATATCCTTCCTAACTCGTATCCCCAACGGGGGATACAGCTGGGTTTGGCCGCGTAAAGGTGCGGAAACTTCGGTTGGACAACACAATGATAAGTAGGATTGGTCGGGTTAGAACCCACACGAACGATTTATTGTAACGCAAGCTTGCGCCTACGTAAATGAAGTGGAGGCTCGCGCGCCTCCGCATATAAACTCTCCACAGGAGAGGTGCGGAAGGCACCGAGGACCGATCGTAAACCCTGATGGTGGATTGGGTCAAGCATCGACAGGTACGACTTGCAAGCTGACCCATACACAAAACAACCGTAATCTAGTTTGGAGAGTACCAAGGCACGATAGAGTAGTATTAAAACACTGCTACCTCCTCCCCAGTGGGAGTGAACAACAACTCTAAGTAGGTTGAGTGCCTTGGTACATTTGATACGTAAATATTTAAGATGCGGTATAAAAGTTAAACGCCTGTCGAATAGGATTCCAAGAAACTTGGTCTCCTCCACGACAGGTAAAGGAAATGCATACATGGAGGAAAGGAGGGGAGGGGAGGGGGAGGGGGTAAGGAGGGAGGAGGGGAGGGGGGGAGGGAAAGAGGTGGGGAGAAGGGAAGGAGAAGAGAGGGAGAGGAAGAGAGAGGGAGAAGAAAAAGGGAAGGGGGAGGAAAGGGGGAGGAGAGAGCAAGAAAAGGGGAGAGAGAAAGGAAAGAAAGAAAGGAAGAAAGAAAGAAAAAAAGAAGGAGGAAAGGGGAAAAGAGGAGAGAAGAAGGGAGAGAAAAGGGGGGAGGGAGGTAGGGAGGAGGGGAAGGGGAAGAATAAAAAGAGAGAGAGAGGGAAGAGAGGAGAAAGGAAGGGAGAGGAGAGAAGGGGAAAGGGGAAGGAAAGAAGAGAGAGGAGAAGGAAGGAGGGTAAGAGGAGAAGAGGGAAGGGGGGAGAGGGAGGAAAGGAAAGAAGGAGGGATGGGGAAGAGAGGGAAGGAAGGAGGAAAGGGAGAGAGGGAACGAGAGAGGGAAAGAAGGGAAAAAGGGTGAAAGGAGAGGGAGAAGAAAGAGAAAAAGAGAGGAGGGAAGAGAGGGGAGGGGGAAAAGAAGAAAGAGAGGAAGGAGGGAGAGGGGGGAGGAAAGGAAGAAAGACGAGGGAAGGAGAGAAGGGAAAGAAGGGAGAGGGGGAAGGAAGGGGGGGAGAGAGAAGGAAGGGAGAGGGAGAGGAAGAAGGGCGAAAAAGAGAAGGGCGAAGGAGGTGGGAGAGGAAGAAAAGGGAGAGGGGGGAAGGGAGAAAGGAGGAAGGGAGTAAGGGAGGAGAAAGAGGAGGGAGGAGCGGGAGAGGGGGAAAGGAGAGAGGAAGAAGGCGGAAGGGGAAACAAAAGAGGAAGATATTAAAAGAGAGAAAGGGAAAGTAAGGGAGGGGGGGGAGGGGGAGGAGAGGGAAGAAAAAGAAGGGAGGGAGAGAGGAAAAAGAAGGGAAGAAAGGGAGGGGGGAAAGAGAAAGGGGAAGGGAAGGAGGGGAGGAAAGGGAGGGGGGGAGGAGAAGAGGG